>ML831664.1:69992-82929 GCA_009831015.1 Picea engelmannii | reverse complement strand
TTTATCACTAGGATTTTTTTGTTGATTTAAAAGAGTTTGTCCTTCTACAGTATCTACAGTTGTTTTATCATCAGTGTTTTCTGAAAAGAAATCAACTTTTTCAGCAGTAGATATTTCAGAACTGAAAAGAGGATTACCTTTAGGATCTTCTCTTGAAGTTTGACCTTGAATCGTCTTTCCCTTCCTGAGGATTGATTCTGGATTGGACACTGGTGTGGTCGGTGGTTCTTGAGGATTCACCCTAGTACTGATCCTCTTAGGAGCCAGGATTAATTTGTGGAGTCGCCATCGAATTCGTCCTTCATGGAGTCGATAGATAGATGATTACAACCAACTGAAAATGTCTAATCTTTGTCTATCATCAAAGATCAGCTCTGTGTCGTATCCCAGGAAAGCAGAGCTTGAATTCCGTCTCCCCGGCAATGGTGCCAATTTGTTATCACTCCAAGAAACTCCTTAGGGTTGTAGGCTAAGGATGCTTGGTAACTTAAGAATAATGGTTTGTATGTATTTGGGACAATGGGGTCTTCAATGATTTGTATAAGAAACAACTCATCACACATATAAAGATATAGTGCTTTCAGTAAACAATAACCAGATCAAATAATTGAAAGAGAGGATGGAGAATACTAGTCTTGATTTGCCTATACAAGTGAAAGTAGGGCCTAATACAAGACAACAAGGAATCTTTTAATTTCAAGCCTATGAGTTCAACAAAGAGGTAACAGTCTTTATGAACTAAAATAAACTGAAATTAAAATACAGAGAATGAAAAAGATGAACAATTCTGGTATTGCAAACGAAAGGAAACTCCACTTTATTTTTGCAAAAAGAGTCTATACAATAGCATGAAAATGTCTCCCAGTTTGAGCCCTTGTTTCATATCAAAAATAGGCATTTATAGCCTCTTACAAACAGTTTCACAGATCCTAAAGCCATGGATCTATATTTAATAAAAACAATTCAATTCCATCTAAACAACTTGAAAATAAAGTCTTAATCACTAAACTTAGAACTCAAACTGTCTTCTATCTCCAAAATTCGCCATCTGCATCCTTCAGCTCCCGGTATCTGCAATGTGGTGAAGAATAGCAGGACACCTGTCTTGACAGTTGAATCTCCCAACGTTCATGGTCGATTTTTTAGGAAATGGTTTTGCATGTGTTACCAAAATTCTCTCGAACCTCTGATGCTAAACTCTTTGCATGCGATCTGATAGCCCATTGATACACTGGAGCTCCTTCAAAACCTGTTTGGAATGAACTGTCCTGTCCTTGGCTTCAAAAATTACTTTTCCCGCTTTCAACAACTAACTCGTTTAATTTTTCGCGGGTTAGCTGTTGAAAGCCGTCACTTTCCACAGCTAACGGGTCATAAAATATAGCTTTGCGTTGGTGAAAGCCCCGATTACACTCAAAATGAGTTTTCACCTCCAAAATTTCAATTTCATCAAAATTTAGTGTGTTTTCGATTTCTCACCTTGCATATTAACGACGACTTGAGCGAGAACCTTCAGATCTGGATGAGATTTTTGCCAATGTTTTTGTTTTAACCTTCTTATCTGCCTTTTAAGGCATTTGGCAAGCCACCACAGGCTATTGTAATCTTTGGTGAGTTTTTTCTTTCTTTTCTTCTCTTTAACACTTTCCCTAGCCAATCTCTCAAATGCAGTATTGGTTTTTTCAAAGTTCTCAGACAACTTCTTATACCTTTCTTTAATTACCCTTTCCAAAACCTCTTGCTGGGAAATTACCTCCTTCAGATGCTTGATCTTCTGAGACTTCTTTGATTTGGAGATTTTTGATGTTGCTCCCTCTTCTGTATGGGTGAAGGTCTTATAGTTTTGTGCACACTCAGTTTTCTGCTCAGGATTATCAATGACAGTGCATTGATCTTGTTGCTCTGATTTTGAATCTGAATAGGGAAAGTTTAATATATTCTTCCCTATACTCTGCTCTGTAGGACGCTCTATGATTTGCTCTGTGGTCTGCTCTGTGATCTGCTCAAAGTTTAACCTTTTCTTCGACCTGCAGGGCTTCACTCCAGAAATTCTGTCTTCTAGAGGTCCTGGCAGAGTGCTTCTTTTTCTTGAACTACTTTGAGGGGAAGACTATTTCTTTGAAGCTTTCCCTGGTTCATTTGCCAGCTGGGTCTGTGTTTCAAAACCTTCCCAGAATAAGAAATGATCCCAGCTCCTTCCCTGTTGTTTCAATTCCTCCAGGATGATTAATTTTATGAGGCTGAAGTGGCATAGAGTACTTTTTATGCTCAAGGGTTGAGCCCTAATCTTCTTGCAAACCTTAGTCAAAATTTTATGTAGGAAAAAAGGTAAATTAAGGGGAGTCTTGCCAGTAAAATGATCCATGAGTTTGATGTGATACATCATAACTTTATCATATCTTCCCTTTGATGTAATGTACAGTTGGATGCCTTTGAACAACTCCTGCCATTCTTCTTCTAGATAGGAAACCAGCATACCTTTTTTCCATGCCTTGTGCTTGTATCCCTCTTTCAAATAAGCTCTGAAATCCAAATTTTGGGGAGCAGTGGTTTTAAACCATCTCTAACCGGTTCTTGGTAGGCTTGTAGCTACGACAATGACAGCTTCATCCACTCTAATTTTCATGGACCCAACATGAGCTTTGTTCCCATTGAAAGTCTTGGCAAAAGCTTCTACCGTAGACTGGTGGCAACCAATTTGCAATCTTTCAACGAACCCAATACACCCTGCATTTGAAAAATGTCTCTGGACTTCGGGGTGTGTCTGTAAAAAGGATAGGCTATCTAGCTCTCTCTTGAGTAGAGCGCCACTGCGTTTTCTCACCATTCTGTAGCTCAAAGATCCCGACAATTTGTAACCCCTGCAACTGCTGGTCGAGCCAAGGTTCTGCGCTGTTGAAAGCACTTCGGGAGTCGGCTCTTTTTTAAAACATTTGAAAATTTGACAGACCTCCGCGAACAGGGTATGATATGGAAACAATGACTTGATTTGATACTTATCAGGCCGACAATACATCCTCTGTACCTGCACCACTGCATTCGAGCTTGACATCCCTGATGCCATGATTATGGAGCGTGAGTTTCTAAGCCGAATTCGCATCACAATCCTATTCTGATGTGCAGAATTGAGTTTACATCATTAACCACTCTTATCAGCGCATGATTTGGATTTTCCTGACGTGGGATGATCATATCATCATTGCCTTTAGACGTGGATATCACGCACGTGATTCCCGCTTTCTTCAACCAATGGCCCATGGGAAACGCCTTTGTTAGCTGTTCATACTTGCCACTTTCACCAGTGCATGACCCTGTGGAAAACCCCCGTTAGCTGTTGAAAGTCTTCACTTTCCTTAGCGCGTGACCTTTTAAGAACTGCTCGCTAGCTGCGGAAAGTTTTCACTTTCACCAGCGCACGACCCGCGAAACAGATTGTGGGACATTTTGAAATTCACCACTTTCAACAGCGCACAGACTTATGATAAGCGCTCCTTAGCTGCTGAAAGTCGCCACTTTCCACAGCTAACACTCAACTTTTGGACACACATTAGCTATTGAAAGTGAATTATGCAAATTTTGAAAAGAAGACTTTATGGATCATATTATTTTCTAAAACAAAAACCAAAACCTAAGTTTTGCAACTATAGAAACTCAAAAATGACTTGAGGACACTACCGATAGCCATGCTATCCACCACAAAACTTTACCAAAAGGATGGTTTCATTTTGGGAGTTAACAGTGTGAACTCCATCCAGGTCTACTATTACTCCTTTCAGTCTACCAATTGGTAAGACTCTGTGTTGGTTTGCTAGTTTCAGTTGAACAGGTGAATATCCTAATGTGGGCTCTCCCATGCATTGCCATGTCTTCTTTGGTAATACATTAACTTCATATCCTAGATCTAGTATGATATCTCCCATGTTGAAATATTTGATGTTGGAATTCAGTCTGAACTCCCTCCTTGTTCTTCTCCTTGTATGTAGGTGATTGACTATTTTTTGTTCTAGTTTTCCTTTCATCTCTATTCTACACATTTCTAATATGTTTTGAAATACTTTGATAAATGATGTATCATTTAATACTTTCACATATGATTGCAAAAATCCTTTGATTGTACTTACTTGTCCCATGGGTTTCATTTCGTTGGTATGATCCAATAACAAAGGCATATCGTACTCTGGTGCTTCCTTGCTTTGTTGTGTAGTTGAAGTCAACGCAATGTCGTCCTTCTAAAATTCTTGTCTGGCTTTCTTAAATATCTCCTTTTCATTTTGTGCATTGAACTACTTTCTTGGTTCGACATTCTTCTTCACCCACTGGTGTTGTACTAGCTCTTGTCAAACTGCGTCGTTTCCTATTTTATCTCCTCTGCGGGTAACTATGTTGATGTTTCATCCTTCGTCCCTAGCTTTGGTTGAAATCCACTGAACATTATGGTTGTCCTGGTTCCTCTTTTCCTGGATCTTTACTAATAATGTCAGACATTCTTCCATATCATGGTTCAATGCGAGACAATACATACAAGTTGTTGGTGGAAGTGGACATTCCCTTTCATAATGTCTCAGTTGTTGACAATTGTGACATACCACTGGTCCTCTACCTCTTCCAAAACCTCCTCTCGCTCGTCCTCCAACTCTATAGCCTGCTTAATCTCCTCTTAACGCATTATACTGAGGCACATGATTGTATTATGCGGTATTGTACTGAGGTTGCGTTGTGTTGTACTGTGGCTGCGTGGTATTATATGGTTGTTGCGCAATATTATATTGTTGTTGCGCATTGTTGTATGGGGCTGGAACTTGATTAAATTGTGGTGCAGATTTCCCAATCATCATTTCTTATTTCACTCTATATGCATCTGATGTCCTTTCTCGCATCAAATCCATATTTCTACAATCTTTGTCATCGTGGCCCACTGACTTGCAAAAGTTGCAATATGAACTCTTTGGGACTGTCTGGTATTTCTGCATCATTTGGCAATGATATGGATTGTGGCCCAGTTTCTTACAGATTTTGCACCATAGACCTCTTGTTGGTAACGGATTTGGCATTCCTGCTGCCATATATTGCACGAATGTTGGACATTCGTTCTTGTGGTGTCCTTTCGTCCTGCATGTAGTACACTAAACACCTTCTCGTTTTTCCTTACTTTTATTCTGGTTTAGCTGGAATGTTAAGTTATTTAAATACTCCTTCATTTCTTCGATGGTTGGATCTATATGTTGATACTGGTTTTCTTCCAGTTGCAGGGCTGCCTACAGAGCCTCTTCTTGCGTCTGGAACTTCTATTATCATAGTGGGTATTTTAAGTGTGGTGGTAGTGAATTGACGAATAGGTGCCTATGTTGCATATCGATCATGAGATATTTAAACTTTCCCTTCAGTCGCTTGAATCTCTAGTCAATCTCCCATACAGATTCTCTCAGTTTTTGTCTAATTTTGATCATCTCGTTCATGTACTGATCTTCTGAACTTGGCTTATGGAACTCATTTTTCAACAACTTATTGATTTCTGTAGTTGTTCTGGTTGTCCCTGGTGTAGTTTTTGTAGATAAACTCATGTACCAATCCAGTGCGCGATCCCTTAGTATAATCGCTAGCTATGCCATTTTAGTAGCTTCGTCTGTGATTTGTTTTGCTTCCCAAATCTTCTCATAGATGAACAAATGTTTTTCTAGGTCCTCCAACGCTTCTCCTTTAAATTCTGGTAACCTGATGGTGGGATCGTGTACTACCATTATTAACGTTGAACTACTACCTCCATGTGGTGTATATACTTGACTAGTGTTGTCTTAAATGGCTCCTCTAGTTGTTGTTTCTTGTGTATATGTACTTTATGTTGTCTTTCTTCTCCTGAAATTTGATTGTCTAAATGGTGGTGTTATCTTTAGTGCATTAGTCGCACATGGGTTTATGGGTTCCACACTAACATTAATATGGATAGGATTGTTGCCTTCTCTTCCCATTCTTGGACCTCTTGTCTTCCTCTCATATGTTGCACATAGGATTTCCTCAATCTTCTCCACAACCCAGAGATCCTCTACCTCTTCCTCGTCGCTCGCCAAGCCTTCCTTCGCGGCTGTGGCTCTCTTCTTGGTGTAATATCCCTAAGACCGAACCCAATTGTAAATTTAAATGCAAATGTACTTAAGCTGGTGAGTTGTTTGATATCATTTTTGTATGCACATTTCATGGCATAGTGCACTCATGTACTACGCAGTAAAATGAGAAAGTTTGCACATTCCAAGATACCGCGCACAGCAACATAAGTGCGCATGATTTTGAGGCCAGGTAGCCTTTTGTGTATATGCTACATTTTATAGGCTGGTGAGCCAGTTATTATAATCTAGGATACTTATGTTTTGATTAGGCCAGAAAGCCTATATGTTAAAGGGTAGTGCGCCTTTTTTTTTATATGTCTCATAATTAATATAAAATACATCGTTGCGGGCAGACCGAACATGATAAAAGAGATGGGGGACTAAAATCCACTGGTTAGGGAAAGGGAGGGGCCTAAAAGTTAAGGAAAAGGGCTAAGCTAGGGAGATTAAGCCAAAAAGGAATATTATATTAATATTTCTCAAATCATAAAGTATGGATAATTATTTTATCCTAAGTTCTAAATTTGGGGACAAGTAGGCCAAAGTAGCTCCCAACATGACAAGTGTCAAGTTGGGGATATGCATACATATTGTTGGGACTTAGTTCATTTTCCCATATTTTCCATCATTCTTCCCATCACTTTTCTTCCATCATTCAGTCATCCAGTCAATCATCCATGAGCATGCACACACCCATTGAGCTGTCCTTTGTATCTTCATGACTGTACCTAAACCTGTATCCATAGCCATTTTGTGTTGGTGTATCTGGTTATCTTGGGAGCTGGAGTGAAGAAGCGGGTTGTCAGGCCCATGGGATATTGAAGAGGCAGGTTGTCAGGCCCGTGAGCAATTTTCTGGGTGAGAGAATTGCTGGGAATTGATTTCTTGAAGGTGCTAAACTGCAACTACAATGCTTTGAGACTTCCTATCCGGCCTGTTGTTGAAGCCTGGAAAGGAAGTGGGGAAACCGAAGGACTATTGAGTAGAGAAGGGGCACACTTCTGGGGGTGGGACAGGCATGTGGGGAATGAGGGACTATGGGTTGTTAGTTTGAGTTGGCACCTGAGACAAAGTCTTTCATGTTGTCCTGGATAGGAATCCCTTTACCCGGGTGGAGTTTAGTCCCAACTCGAGGGTGACTCACTGTTGAGAGTGATGAACAGTGTGGTCTAAGGCTGGGAGGTTAGTGGAAGGTTTGCATGCAGTTGGTGACATTCTTACCAAGATAAGTGTCAATTGTGTGATAAATTTGCATGCTGCATTGTTATCTACGTGCTTATTTTTATGGGTTATCATATGTGCGGTTATAACTGTGTTTACTTTTATGGGTATTTCCTGTATATGCTGCATGTATATTTTTATTGTTATTTCAGTGTGAATCTGTGTAATTACAGATGTATTTGTATGTTTACATTTTATATATAATGCTTCTATAAGAGTTCTATGTGTGTATATTTAAATTGCATGCAGTTCAAAAAATTTAGGTGGCATAGCTCACTTGGATGATGGGTATGTTATAGTATGTTCCGCAAAGAGAACGATAAGAGTTCTTTGGTGTAGCGTGGCCCGACATGGATGGTCATGGATGTTACAACATGGTATCATAGCTTCAGTTTTCAACACTGAGCCTAGATGGGCCAAGAAATTTGAGTTGAAGTGAAGTTTCACAGAGAATTTATTTCGAAGTGGCCAAATTTCGAGTTGTAGAATGTCCATGGTAAAATTTAGAAGCAACGACGTGGAATTGGGAAAAGCCCCAATTTCTATTGTTAAATTTGGGGAAAATTTGAGAAATTTGGCCAAGTGATGAGATATTCTCGATTTAATATCTGCTCTAGAAAATTAGGATCTAGAATGGGTTGAATTTGATGTTACATTGAACCATGATAGATGGAGTGAGATTAATAATTAAATTCTCAATTTCGTGAATTGATTTTGGGTAAATTAATTTCGGAAATGTCAACTTACAATGATTTGTTGTGCATAGGTTGAACTGGTGTTATCGGGTTGAAATTGAATAAATTTCATAGTTGCAGAATGTCTATGGTAGAAATTGGGAAAAAAGTTAAGCAAAAGCCCCAATTTTTGTAGCGAAATTCACAAGGAATTGATGCGCATAAAAATGAATGTGCACAGGTGGGCACACTAAAAATGCATGATGCACAGTAAAATCTTGTGATGTGTAAAAATTAGGCACTGCACGGAAAAATGTTGGCGTACTAGTGTGCACGCTAAATTTTGGTGACATGCGGAAAAATGTTGGTGTGCGGGTGCACGCGCTAAAATTTGGCAATGCGTGGAAAAATGTTGGTGTGCGGGTGCGCACACTAAATTTTGGCGTCAGGCGAAAAAATGTTGGTGTGTGGGTGCGTGCGCTAAATTTAATAGTGCGTAGTGTGCATACACGTAAAAGGTGCGCACAGTACACACACATATAATAATGGCACGCACACTAAATTTTTGCGTCACGTAGAAAAATGTTGGTGTGCAGGTGTGTGCACTAAATTTTACATTGTGTGGTGTGCATACGCGTAAAAGGTGTGTGCAGTGCCCACACATATAATAATGGCATGCGTGGTGTACACAGTATTGGCTAAACGCAGAGAAACTTTGTTGGTGCGCATGCAATGTGGGTATATGTTGTCACGTGACAGTTTAGTTAATGGTGCGCGCAGAGTATTGGTGTGCAATGGGGGCATACTAAACTCTAGCATGGTGCAGTGTGTAGAGTATAATTCGCACGAAATATCAATGCGCAATACAAAAAAATGCGCGCAACAAGTAATAGTGCAAGAACCAAAACTGTGCATGGTGGATATTGGCGCGCGACACAAAAGTAGTGCACACAAGTTATCGGCACAACAGAGAAGTGATAGACAATGGTTTTAAAGTGAAAAAATCATGATTTACCTTGTTCTATTTTTATGCATGGTGAATATGGGTTTACAGGTTGAAATTGGTGCGCGCGAAGTTGTTTGAAGGGTGAACAACAACAGAAAACCAATGATTTTCTGTGATGTTTTATATCATTTGAACGTCATATTTTTGCAGAGTGTTTTTGAGACCCTTAAGAGCATTTTTAGGCACTTGAAAATCATGATCTCAAACAAAATAGCTCGGAGAGATATTTCTAATGGTGTAAATTGTTCTTCAAACTGAGCTTTTATGAAAAAGTTATAGCACAAACAATGGAGGGTAAATTTTAAGACCCATCTAACTTCAAAGAGCCATAAATTTCTGATCCAGAATCAAATTGAGGCACAAGAGAAGTCAATGGAAATATATTGAGCCATAGAAAAAACTTCAAGAGCTGAATTAAACTTCTAGGCATGTTAAAAGTGTTTAATATGGAAAAGAAGGTACAAGTAGCATACCAATTACAATATGGTATTTTGGTCTGGAATTTCAGCAGGCTGTAATTAGCAACCCAAACCCAGAATGAGGTGAAACTAGGACAGAATGTCCATAATATGTATATGAGGAAACCCAATTAAGATCCTACGAAAATTCCAAAGGAGTAGGTGAAAAAATGCATATTACAATGCAAAGTTGCGCCAAGTTGAAAAATGAATAGAAAAATTGATGGACAATTTTTAAATAGCCATAACTTTCTGCTCAAGACTCAGAATCGAGCATGGGAGTAGGCATTGGAAAGGTCTTAGACATTGGAATCTAGATATTCACCCAGAAAATTATCTGGGCCTTCAAATTTCAAAGAAATCAAAAGAAATATTTCTAATATATTATTGAACCAAAATGGTTCATATTTTCATGAAATTGTTGAAACAGTTAGCCTGACAAAATTTTGGTGGTTGCACATTTTGCAGAGTTAACAAAAAATAAATAAGATCAAGATCATCATAGAGTCCAGAGGAATGGAAGAGGCACAGGGGACTTACAGTCAGAAGGATGGTATTAGAGGGATGGATGTCCATTTGGGCATTGAAGGAACAAACTCCAATGGACATGGAGATGAAAGGAATGAAAACATGAATATGGAAGAGACCATTAAAAATTTACAGAAGGATGTCCAAATCCATAAAGATGATAATGAAAGGCTTATGAGAGCTAAGGAGTAGCAGGAATTCAACATAAAGCTAATGCAAATCTTGAACTGAATAGAAAATAAGTTGGATAAGGAGAGTGGCTCAAGAAAATCTGGACGTCAAAGGCCTCCTGATGAGAAAACAAGAGAAATAAGTGTTAGCAAAAATCACCATCACTCCTTAAGGCATTCCAATAAGAGATCACATAGAATCTCAAGTCCATCCCCTATCATAAATCATAAGAGGTATGGGGTGGATGAGCTACAAGGAGAAATGAACAAAATAAAACCTCCTACATTTGATGGTGAGCACAAGAAGGATGAAGATGCAGAGACATGGTTATTGGGCATGAGAAAGTATTTTCAATTGCATAATTATTCTTCTCATGCAAAAGGTAGAATTTCTATCTATAAACTCAAGGGAAAGGAATCCATGTGGTGGGATCAACTTGTGCAGGTGCAGAACATTAAAGAGAAAAGTGTTATTTGGAGGGAATTCAAGAAGTATTTTGAGAAGAAATACTTGACTAAGAGATATTATGACAAGAAAATGAAAGAGTTCTTTGAACTCAAGCTGGGAAGTATGACCATAGGTGACTATGAGAGAAGGTTTTTAGAACTGTTGAAGTATGTCTCTTTCATCAAGGATGAGATAGTTAAGATTCAGAGGTATTTGAGTGGATTTCCATCCTTCACTAGTGATAAAATATAGTATGATGACCCCAATACATTGGAGGAGACCATAAGGCAAGCTAAATGCCTTTATGATCAGCAAAAAGCAAGGCCAACTTTCCAAAAATATTGGGAAGACAAAAATAAGTTCAATATGAATCAAAGGAAGAAGGGGTCTAAGCCATCATTCTTCAAAAATAATCCTCAGGGACAGCCAAATCCTAGAGATTCTAGAGCGATTGAAATAGGGGGTCAAAGGCCAAGGCAAACACCTATTCAATGTTGGGGTTGTAAATGGGATCATATGTTCAGATATTGTCCTTACAGAGGTGAAAAAGTAAGAGTTGTTCACAATGTACAACAAGTTGAAACAATGGAGGACATCAGTATCAAGGATCTATGCATCCTTGGACAACAAGCAAACAGAGTATCAATCACATATGATTGAAGTGGAGGGTATGATCAACAACCAAACCATTGCTATTTTAATTGATTCAGGAGCTATTCATAGTTATATAGATCCTAAGATGGTGGAAATTTTGCATTTTCCAAGAAGCAAGCATGGAAAATCTTGGTTGGTGTAGCTGGCTACCGAAGTGAAAAGAAAATTTAATGAGATGGTTAAGTCATGTCTTATGGACATGAATGGACTGAAAACCAGGGCATATTTGAACATCTTACCTTTAGGTTCCTATGACTATCTAATTGGGATGGATTGGATGGACCAGCATCATGCCATCCTAGACTATCATAGCAAGGAATTTACTGGCTTGGATGAGGAAGGGAGCCTAAGAAAAGTGCAGGGAATTCCCAGGGTAGTAACCATCATAGAAATTTCAGCATTGCAGCTGAAGAAATGTTACAGAAAAGGGTGTCAAATATTTACAGCACATATGGAAGAGACACCTAAATATAAGGTGCCAAATTTGGAAGAATATGCAGTCCTAAAAGAGTTTGAAGATGTGTTCAAGGAGGTACCGGGACTACCCCCAAAGAAAGATATTGATTTCTCTATAAATTTAATGCCTGGAGCAGCTCCAGTGTCAAAGACTCGTTACAGAACGAGTACACCAGAGTTGAAGGAGTTGCAAATGCAGCTTGAAGAACTTATGAAGAAGGGGTATATATGCCCAAGTGTGTCACCTTGGGATGCCCCAATATTTTTTGTGAAGAAGAAATATGGGACATTAATATTGTGTATTGATTTCAGACAGTTGAATAAAGTCACTGTTAAGAACAAGTATCATTTGCCAAGGATTGATGACCTCTTTGATCAATTGAAGGATGCAAAGATATTTTCAAAGATTAATCTCAGATCAAGATACCATCAGTTAAGGATTAAAGAGGAAGATATCAACAAGACCACCTTCAGGACAAGGTATGGTCATTATGAGTTCATAGTGGTGCCATTTGAGTTGTCAAATGCACCATTTGTTTTCATGTGCTTAATGAATGGTGTTTTCTGAGAATATTTAGACAAGTTTGTCATTGTCTTTTTTGGATGACATTCTTATATACTCTAAGTCAGAGGAAGAGCACAAACATCATTTGAGGATGGTGTTGCAAGTATTAAGGGAGCATCAGTTGTATGCCAAATTGAGCAAGTGCTCATTTTATTAGAAGCAAATTCATTATTTGGGACATATCATTTCAAAGGATGGGATAGCAGTGGATCCTGAGAAGATAGGAGCCATTAGAGAATAGTCAATGCCAAAGAATGTGACATAGGTCAGATCATTCATGGGCCTTGTAGGCTACTACAGGAGATTTATTGAAGGATTCTCAAAGATTGCACACCCAATTGCTTCCTTACAAAAGAAGGGTGTGAAGTTTCAGTGGACATTGGATTGTGAAAGGAGTTTCCAACATTTGAAAAAATTATTAACAAGTGCTCCAATACTAAGGATTGCAGACCCAAATGAAGACTTCATTGAATGCACAAATGCATGTAAAGAAGGACTTGGTGTAGTCCTCACTCAAAATGGGTTTGTTATATGTTATGAATCAAGGAAGTTGAAGGAGCATGAAAGACATTATGCCACTCATGATTTGGAGTTGGCAGCCATAGTGCATGCCTTGAGGAAATGGAGACACTACCTCATGGGGAAAAGGTTTGAGC
>ML831664.1:19664-34450 GCA_009831015.1 Picea engelmannii | reverse complement strand
TATCTGTGTTGTTAAGCTTTGAATGGTTGTTATCCCATTGTTTAGCTCATAACCTGATAATAAGTCTATTGATTGTCTCTTAGACCCTGCTATGCATTGGTTTAGTTACAATTTGTTCTCCATCCACCTTTAAGTTACTTGCTAATTAATCAATCCTTGAAAGCACTGTCTATTTGTTTATCATATTCATGTTTGAATGCTATAAACTGTATTGAGTTGTCCCATTGACCCACATTCACAAAACACAAAAACATTCGTTTCTTAAGTTACCAAGCACCTCTAGTCTGCAACCACAGAGGGTTTCTTGGAGTGATAACAGAAGCTATATTATCTTGATATTGTATGTAGATGACATGCTTGTTGCAGGGTCTAATATGAAAGATATAAATGTGCTCAATAATAAATTAGCTAATTCATTTGCAATGAAGGATTTGGGTGTTGCAAAGAAAATCCTTGGTATGAGAATAACAAGAGACGGGAAAAATCGCAAATTGACATTGTCTCATGGTGAGTACATAGAGAAGGTGTTGGAGAGGTTTAGAATGCAAAACTAGTTAGTACACCTTTGGCCAACCATTCAAATTAACTAAGGAAATGTGTCCCAAGACGCATGAGGAGATAGAATACATGTCCAGGGTCCCTTATTCATCAGCAGTTGGAAACTTGATGTATGTGATGGTTTGCACAAGACCAAATATTTCACATACAATGGGAGTTGTGAGCAGGTATATGGACAATCTAGGTAAAGAACATTGGGAGGCATTAAAGTGGATTATCAAGTATTTGAGAGGTACTGCTACTAATGCATTATGTTTTGAAAGTTTAGACATTGTTCTACAAGGATATGTTGATTCAGATATGGCATGTGATAAATATAGCAGGAGGAGCACCACGGGGTATGTTTTTATTGTAGGTGTAACATCAGTAAGTTGGATTTCGAAATTTCAAAAGGTTGTTGCACTTTCAACAATAGAGGCAAAGTATGTTACTACTATAGAGGCTAGTAAATAAATGATTTGGTTATACAAGTTTATGGAGTAATTGGGAAAGAAGCAAGAGAATAGTAGGTTGTACTATGACAGTGAGAGTGTCATTCATCTTGAAAAGAACTCAGCCTTCAATTCAAATACTAAGAATATACATCTCAGGTACCATTTCATACGATTCATCTTAGAATATGGACATTTGAAGTTGGAAAAGATACACACTATACAAAATCCTGCAAACATGTTAACAAAGGGAGTAACCAGGGAGAAACTAAGTTCTTGATCAATTTCAGTTGGTCTTCAAGCATGAATATGAACATGAGAAATTTTCCAGGTCAAAAAAGGATCATAGTCCAGCATATACAACAATGATGGAATTGTTGAGATCAGTATCCAAGTGGGAGATTGTTGGTTGTGGAGCCTGATTATCTTCCTGATTCAGATGTCTTTTTTTTCAGCCATATTTATACCCATGGAGTTTACACCCCAGAATAATGTAGACTCCTCCACATGGGGGATTGCCCCCCCTGCGGGGGTTCGGGGGCGAAGCCCCTAAAAGAAAAAATTCCTTGTAAATGTATATTGTAATTTCATAGTAAATCTGGATCGCTCATTATAAGGTCGCAAATCTGACGGTAGAGGTTATGTTAGGGTTTTGTTTCCCTATAAGGAAACCCTCTTTTATGATGGAAATGTATTGTGGTTATGTATGATCGTGAATATTTTATTCTGAGTGAGGAGATTGTGAGAGAAATAAGATGAAGTTATAGCGAGTGTGTTGTAGGTTGTATCCCTTCATTTGTTGGATAATAATAAAGGAAGGACCTGGAAATTTCTCTGGTGGACGTAGCCTACACTGGGTGAACCATGTATATCTATGTCTCTATTGTATTATGTACCTTATGTGTTTTATTTTTGCATTTGTTTTATTTTATTGCTCCGCTATCCTATTTTTATAACAAATGGTATCAGAGAAAAAGGTAAATCGTAGGAAAAGAGGGTTCCTAGTTCAAGTGGGATTAATGACGAAAGATGGAAATTTTAGGGTAGATAAATTTAACGACCAAAACTACGAGTTATGGAAGATGCAGATGGAAGATTATTTATATCAGAAGGATCTATTCCTACCATTGGGTGGAATAGAAAATAAGATGATGACCATGAAGGATGAATAATGGGAGGTTCTTGACAGAAAGGCACTAGGAACGATACGACTGGGCCTGGCAGTGGCCTTCAATATTTCAAAAGAAAAGACAATGAAGGAGATGATGGACGCATTGGCTAAAATGTATGAAAAACCCTCATTGTCCACAAAGGTATTTCTAATGAAGAGATTCTTTAATATGAATATGTCAAAAGGTAGGTCTATTGGAGATCATTTAAATGAATTTAATACGGTTACTAATCAACTAAGTTCTGTAAAAGTGGACTTTGATGATGAGGTCAAGGCTCTTCTAATCGTGTGCTCATTTCCATAAAGATGGAATGGCTTGGTCATGGTTGTAAGTAACTCTGTCTCTGGTTCAAATACTTTAAAATTTGATGATGTTGTTGGTTTTATCCTTAGTGAGGAAATGCGAGGGAAAAACACATGTGAGACATCAGGTAATGCATTAAACATAGAGAACAAGGGAAGACAAAAGGATAGAGGAAAGGGGTCAGGAAACCGTGGGAATTCTAGGAAGGGCATATCCAAATCCAGACTAGGAAAGATAGAGTGTTGTAATTGTGGGAAGAAAGGACATCTGAAGAAAGACGATAGAGCTCCAAATAAACAAAGAGATGGACAATAGGAGAAAAATCAAGAAGCAAATGTAGCATGTGATGTGTTACAAGATGATTTGATTGTTTCTGTAGATAATATTTCTGAGTCTTGTGTAGTAGATTCGGGGGCTTCATTTCATGCCACACCCCATAGGAAACATTTTCTAGATTATGTTCAAGGTGATTTTGGACAGGTTCATTTGGGTGATGATGCACCATGCAAAATTGTTGGAATGGGAAAGGTAAAAATAAAGCAAAGGAATGGAAACCAATGGTTGTTGAAAGAGGTAAGACATGTTTCAGATCTAAGGAAAAATATAATTTCAACATGGCAGTTGGAATGTGAAGGTTGTATATCCATATTTACAGATAAGGTGTGGAAGGTCACCAAAGGATCATTGGTAATAGTAAAAGTCAAGAAGGTAGCTACATTGTATTTATGTACTAGTAATATTAACTCTTATTTTTCTTTAGCTTCTACAGGAATGGATACAACATTGTGGTATCATAGGCTTGGAAACATGAATGTGAAAGGGATGCAGATACTTCAAAAAAGAAATTTTTTTCCAGATCTTAAATAAATTGATTTGGATTTTTGTGAGCATTTTGTTTATGGAAAATAGAAGAGAGTCAGATTTCTCAGAGTCGGAAAAGAAAAGAAGTGTGAAAGGTTAGAGCTTGTGCATACAGATGTATGGGGACCAACTCAGGTATCATCTCTTGGTGGCTCTCGTTATTATGTTACTTTTATTGATGATGCAACTAGAAAAACTTGGATTTATTGCATTCAACAAAAATCTGATGTTTTTGATACTTTTAAGAAATGAAAATCTTTGGTTGAGAATGAGACAAGAAAAAGGTTGAAGTGTCTCAGAACAGACAATAGAGGTGAATATTTCATCAAGGAGTTTGATGATTACTATTCATACCATGGGATTTGTAGAGAGAAGACAGTTCCAGGAACACCAAAAGAAAATGGTGTGTCAGAAAGGATGAATAAGACAATCATGGAGCGTGAAAGGAGTATGAGAATGCACGTTGGTTTTCCCTTATAGTTCTGGGTAGATGTTGTAGACACTTTTTTAAACTTAATAAACTGGGGACCTTCAAGCTCTTTGGATGGTGGAATTCCATAGGAGGTATGGACATGTAAAAAGGTAAACTATTCTTTTTTGAAGATTTTCTATTGTGAAGCATTTGTCCATATTGATAAAGAAAATAGAACAAAGCTTGAAGAAAAATCCAAGAAGTGTATCTTTATTGGATATGGTGTTAATGATTTTGGCTATCGCTTATGGGATTATGAAAATCAAAAAATCATTAGGAGTATAGATGTAATATTTAATGAGAAGGTCATGTACAAAGATCAGTTGCAGGAAAAGAAATAGAAAAAAGAAAAACCAGAATACATAGTGCTTGAAGAGATCACTGAAAAAAAAATTCCAAAGGAACCAGGAAATCAAAATGTACAACAATAGGAGTAGCAGGTACCTCAAACTCCTGCAAGTGTTGTTAGAAGATATACCAAGTTAAGTATACCCCATGAACGATACTCTCCTTCATTGTATTATTTATTGTTAACTGATTTTGGTGAACCAGAATGTTATGAAAAGGAAATGCAGGTAGACACCAAAAAGAAGTGGGAGCAAGGAATGAAAGAGGAAATGTATTCACTGGTAAATGTAAATAACCAGACTTGGGACTTGGTTCAGTTTCCCGTGGGAAAAAGAGCATTACAGAATAAATGGGTTTACAAGTTGAAGGAAGAAAACAGAGGAAAAAAGTGGTACAAGGATAGACTTGTAGTAAAGGGGTTTGCACAAAAGAAAGGTATATATTTTGATAAAATATTTTCTCCTATTGTCAAAATGACTTCAATTAGGACTATTTTAAGTCTTGTGGCAGTAGAAGATTTACATCTTGAACAATTATATGTAAAAACAAATTTTCTCCAAGGGGATTTGGAGGAAGAGATTTATATACAACAACCAAAGGGGTATGAGGTCAAAGGGAACGAGAATTTGGTATGTAGGTTGAAGAAGAGCATGTATGGCCTAAAGAAATCTCCAAGGAAGTGGTATATTAAGTTTGATAGGTTGATGATAGAACAAGGTTGTAGTAGATGTCATTATGATCATTATGTTTATTTTAAAAGGCTAGAAAATGGAAGCTATATTATCTTGCTATTGTATGTAGATGACATGTTTGTTTCAGGGTCTAATATGCAGGATATAAATGTGCTTAAGAAGAAATTAGCTAATTCATTTTCGATGAAGGATTTGGGTGTTGCAAAGAAAATCCTTGCTATGAGAATAACAAGAGACAGGAAAAATCACAAATTACATTGTCTCGGGGTGAGTACATAGAGAAGGTGTTGGAGAGGATTAGAATGCAGAATGAAAAACCAGTTAATACACCTTTGGCTAGTCATTTCAAATTAACTAAGGAAATGTGTCCCAAGACACGAGAGGAGATAGAATACATGTCCAAGGTCCCTTATTCATCAAGAGTCGGTAGATTGATGTATGCGATGGTTTGCACAAGACCATATATTTCACATGCAGTAGGAGTTGTGAGAAGGTATATGAACAATCCAAGTAAAGAACATTGAGAGGTAGTCAAGTGGATTCTTAGGTATTTGATAGGTACTGATACTCATGCATTATGTTTTGAAGGTTCAGACATTGTTCTACAGAGATATGTTGATTCCGATATGGCAGATGATAAATATAGAAGAAGGAGCACCACAGGGTATGTTTTTACTATAGGTGGAATAGCAGTAAATTGTATTTTGAAATTGCAAAAGGTTGTTTCACTTTCAACAATAGAGGCATAGTATGTTGTTGCTACAGAGGCTAGTAAAGAAATGATTTGGTTACATAGGTTCATGGAGGAATTGGGAAAGAAGCAAGAGAATAGAAGGTTATACTGTGGCAGTGAGAGTTCCATTCATATTGCAAAGAACTCAACCTTCCATTCGAAGACTAAGCCTATACCTCTCAGGTACCATTTTATATGATCCGTCTTGGAAGGTGGACATTTGAAGTTGGAAAAGATACAAACTAGCTAGAATCCTACAGATATGTTAATAAAGGGAGTAACCAGGGAAAAACTGAGTTCCTACTCAGTTTTAGTTGGTATTCAAGCATGAATATGAAGATGATAATTTTCCAGGTCCAAGAAGGATCATAGTCCAGCAGATACAACATCGGTGGAGTTGTTGAGATTAGTCTCCAAGTGGGAGATTGTTCGTTGTGGAGCCTGATTATCTTCTTGATTCATAGGTATTTGTTTTCAACCATGTTTATAACCCATGAAGACTTTACACCCCAAAAGAATGTACACTCCTCCACATGAGGGAGTGCAGGGGGGTTACCCCCCTACGGGGCCCAGGGGAAAGCAGGCCCCCGAAGGAAAAATTGCCTTGTAAATGTATATTGTGATTTCATTATAAATATGGACAACTCATTATAAGGTCACAGATCTGACGGTAGAGGTTATGTTAGGGTTTTTTGTTCCTAGAAGGAAACCCTATTATATGAGGGAAATGTATTGCGGTTATGTATGATCATGAATATTGTATTCTAAGTGAAAATACTGTGAGAGAAAGAAGAGAAATCTATAGCAGGTGTGTTGTAGGTTGTAATCATTCATTTGTTGGATCATAATAAAGGAAGGACCTAGAAATTCCTCTGGTGGACGTAGCCCATACTAGGTGAACCGCGCATATATGTGCCTCTATTGTATTGTGTATCTTATGTGTTCTATTTCCACATTTGTTTTATTTTATTGCTCCGCGATCCTATTTTTCTAAAAACTTGTATCAGAGCAAAAGGTAACTCGCAGGAAAAGAGGGTTCCTAATTCGAGTGGGAGCAATGGGGGAAGATGGAAAGTTTAGGTTCGAGAAATTTAATGGCCAAAACTACTAGTTATGGAAGATGAAAATGGAAGATTATTTATATCAGAAAGATCTATTCCTACCATTGGGTGAAATAGAAAATAAGTTGACATCCATGAAGGATGAAGAATGGGAAGTTCTTGATAGAAAGGGACTAGGAACGATACAACTGTGCCTGGCAGCATCGGTGGCCTTCAATATTTCGAAAGAAAAGACAACGAAGGAGCTAATGGATGCATTGGATAAACTGTATGAAAAACCCTCGACGTCCAATAAGGTATTTCTAATGAAGAGATTATTTAATATGAAGATGTCAAAAGGTGGGTCTGTTGCAGATCATTTAAATGAATTTAATACGGTTACTAATCAACTAATTTCTTTAAAAATGGACTTTAATGATGAGGTCAGGGCTCTTCTAATCTTGTGCTCATTGCCAGAAAGATGGAATGGCTTGGTTATGGTTGTAAGTAACTCTGTCTCTAGTTCAAATACTTTAAAATTTGATGATGTTGTTGGTGTTATCCTTAGTGAGGAAATGTGACGGAAAAGCACAGGCGAGACATCATATAATGCGTTAAACATGGAGAACATGGAAAGACAAAAGGATAGAGGAAAGGTCTAAGGGAATCATGGGAATTCTAGGAAGGGAAGATCTAAATCCAGAGTTGGAAAGATAGAGTGTTGGAATTGTGGAAAGAAAGGGCATTTGAAGAAAGACTGTAGAACTCCAAAGAAATAAAGAGATGGACATCAGGAGAAAAATCAGTAAGCCAATGTAACAAGTGATGTGTTACAAGATGCTTTGATTCTTTCTATACATAATATTTCTGATTCTTGGGTAGTATATTCAGGGGCTTCACTTCATGCCACACCCGATAGGAAACATTTTCTAGATTATGTTCAAGGTGACTTTGGATAGGTTCATTTGGGTGATGATGCACCATGCAAAATTGTTGGAATAGGAAAGGTAAAAATAAATCAAAGCAATGGAAACCAATGGTTGTTGAAAGATGTAAGACATGTTGCAGATCTAAGAAAAAAGCTAATTTCAACAGGGCAATTGGCAAGTGAAGGTTGTATATCCATATTTACAGATAAGATGTGGAAGGTCACCAAAGGGTCATTGGTGATAGCAAAAGGAGAGAAGGTAGGTACATTGTATTTATGTACTAGTAATACTGACTCTTCTATCTCTTTAGCTTCTACATGAGTGGATACAACACTGTGGGATCATAGGCTTGGACACATGAGTGAGAAGGGGATGAAGATACTTCATAAAATAAATTTGTTTCCAAATCCTAAACAAATTGATTTGGATTTATGTGAGCATTGTGTTTATGGAAAACAAAAGAGAGCAAGATTTCTTAGAGTCAGAAAAGAAAAGAAGCGTGAAAGGTTAGAGCTTGTGCATACAGATGTATGGGGACCACATCAGGTATCATATCTTGGTTTCTCCCATTATTATGTTACTTTTATTAATGATGCAACTAGAAAAACTTGAGTTTATTGCATTCAACAAAAATCTGATGTTTTTGATACTTTTAAGAAATGGAAAGATTTGGTTGAGAATGAGACAAGAAAAAGGTTGAAGTGTCTCATATCATACAATGAAGGTGAATATTGCATCAAGGAGTTTGATGATTACTGTTCATACCATGTGATTCATAGAGAGAAGATAGTTCCAGGAACACCACAAGAAAATGGTGTGTCAGAAAGGATGAATATGATAATCATGGACTGTGCAAGGAGTATGAGATTGCATGTTGCTTTTCCCTTACAGTTCTGAGTAGATGTTGTAGATATTGTTGTTTACTTAATAAACAAAGGACCTTCAATCTATTTGGATGGTGGAATTACAAGGGAGGCATGGACAGGTAAAAAGGTAAACTATTCTTTTTTGAAGACTTTTGGTTGTGAAGCATTTTTCCATATTGAGAAAGAAAATAAAACAAACCTCAAGGCAAAATCCATGAAGTGTACCTTTATTGGATATAGTGTTAATGATTTTAGTTATCACTTATGGGATTATGAAAATCACAAAATCATTAGGAGTAGAGATGTCATATTCAATAAGAAGGTCATGTACAAAGATCGGTTGCAGGGAAATAAACTTGAAAAAGAAAAACCAGAATACACATTGCTTGATGAGATCACTGAAAAAGAAATTCCAAAGGAACTAGGAAATCAAAATGTACAACAACAGGAGAAGCAGGTACCTCAAACTCTTGCAAGTGTTGTTAGAAGATATACCAGGTTAAGTAGACCCCCTGAACGATACTCTCCTTCATTGTATTATTTATTGTTGATTGATTCTGGTGAAACAAAATGTTATGAAGAGGCAATGCAGGTAGACACCAAAAAGAAGTGGGAGCAAGGAATGAAAGAGGAAATGGATTCCCTGATAAATAAACAGACTTGGGATTTGGTTCAATTGCCTGTAGGAAAAAGAAAATTACAGAATAAATGAGTTTACAAGTTGAGGGAAGAAGACGGAGGAAAAAAGTGGTACAAGGCTAGACTTGTTGTAAAGGGGTTTGCACAAAAGAAAGGTATATATTTTGATGAAATATTTTCTCTTGTTGTTAAAATAACTTCAATTAGGACTATTTTAAGTTTTGTGGCAGTAGAAGATTTACATCTTGAACAATTAGATGTAAAAACAAATTTACTCCATGGGGATTTGGAGGAAGAGATTACATGCAACAACCACAGGGGTATGAGGTCAAAGGGAAGGAGAATTTGGTATGCAGGTTGAAGAAGACATTGTATGGCCTAAAGAAAGCTCCAAGGAAGTGGTATTTGAAGTTTGACATGTTTATGACAGAACAAGGTTATAGTGGATGTCATTCTGATCATTGTGTTTATTTTAAAAGGATAGAAAATGGAAGCTATATTATCTTGCTATTGTATGTAGATGACATGCTTGTTGCAGGGTTTAATTTGCAGGATATAAATTTTCTCAAGAAGAAATTAGATAATTCATTTGTGATGAAGGATTTGGGTGCTGCAAAGAAAATCCTTGGTATGAGAATAAAAAGAGTCAATAAAAATCGCAAATTGACATTGTCTCAGGGTGATTACATAGAGAAGGTGTTGGAGAGGTTTACAATGTAGAATGCAAAACCAGTTAGTACACCTTTGGACAACCATTTCAAATTAACTAAGGAAATGTGTCCCAAGACATAGGAGGAGATAGAATACATTTCCAAGGTCCCTGATTCATCAGCAATTGGCATCTTGATGTATGTGATGGTTTGCACAATACCAGATATTGCACATACAGGGGGAGTTGTGAGCAGGCATATGAACAATCTAGGTAAAGAACATTAGGAGACAATAAAGTGGATTCTTAGGTATTTGAGAGATATTGCTACTCATGCATTATGTTTTGAAGGTTCAAACATTGTTCTACAAGGATATGTTGATTCAAATATGGTAGATGATAAATATAGCAGGAGGAGCACCATAGGGTATGTTTTTACCGTAGGTGGAACAATAGTAAGTTGGATTTCGAAATTGCAAAATTTTGTTGCACTTTCAACAACAAAGGCAGAGTATGTTGTTGCTATAGAGGATAGTAAAGAAATGATTTGTTTATAGAGGTTTATGGAGGAATTTGGAAAGAAGCAAGATAATAGCAGGTTGTATTGTGATAGTGAGAGTTCCATTCATCTTGAAAAGAACTCAACCTTCCATTCAAAGATGAAGCATATACAACTCAGGTACCACTTTATATGATCTATCTTGGATGATGGACATTTGAAGTTGTAAAAGATACACACTAGCCAGAATCCAGCAGACATGTTAACAAAGGGAGTAACCAGGGAGAAACTGAGTTCCTTCTCAGTTTCAGTTGGTCTTCAAGAATGAAGATGAAGATGAGAAATTTTCCAGGTCCAAGAAGGATCATAGTCCAACAGATACAATAGCAATGGAGTTGTTGAGATCAGTCTCCAAGTGGGAGATTGTTGGTTGTGGATCCTGATTATCTTCCTGATTCAGAGGTCTTTGTTTTCAGCCGTGTTTATAACCCATGAAGACTTTACAACTCAGAAGAATGTACACTCCTCCACGCTAGGGAGTGCAAAGGGGGTTACCCCCCCTGCGAGGTCTGGGGGCAAGCAGGGGTTCGAGGGTGAAGCCCCCAAAGGAAAATTTTCCTTGTAAATGTATATTGTAATTTCATAGTAAATATGGACCTCTCATTATAACATCGCAAATCTGACAGTAGATGTTATGTTAGGGTTTTTTTTCCCTAGAAGGAAACCCTCTTTTATGAGGGAAATGTATTGCAACTATGTATGATCACGAATATTGTATTCTGAGTGAGGAGACCTTTAGAGAAAGAAGAGGAAGTTACAACAGGTGTGTTGTAGGTATTATCCCTTCATTTTATGGATAATAATAAAGAAAGACTTGGAAATTTCTTTGGTGGACGTAGCCCACACTGGGTGAACTACGTATATTTATGTCTCTATTGTATTGTGTATCTTTTGGGTTTTATTTCCACATTTGTTTTATTTTATTGCTCCATAATCATGTTTTTATAACATAGACTAGTGCCTTTATGGGTTAATGGAGTCTATAGGTGACGATTTTCTCTCAGAAGAAAAGACACAATGATTATGCTTGCCTAAGGAGAGAGGGTAGATGGGAAAGGTGTTGGATCTTCAAGGCCTCAAACATCCAAACCCTAAGAATGAATTTGCTAGAGTGTAAGCAATTTTAGGCTTTAGCAAACCTTCTTTCCTTAGACTATTAAAAATTATTAGAAGCAATAATTGACTAGGAAATGACCACTAAAGTGCTAGTATTTAGGGATCTAGAGGTTCACGTAAGCCAAAACCTTCTTAGCAAAGTCTAGGAAATGAAGAGAAAAGAAAGAGAAAATTAAGTCCTTTACTCCTAGTGTTTGTCAAGCAAGCAATTTCATAATCTTTAACATGAATACACAAATTTACCATAAACCATTCAAATAAAATGAAGAATTGCAGATTTACTTACTTCACCAAGAATAATCAAGCCATAAAACCCTAGAATGCCAAGTAACTTCACCAAGAAATGATCCAAGTTGCAAAATTTAGCCTCCAAGAGAAAGTGTGCCTAAAATTTCAACCAATAACCCCCAAAAAGGGCGCAAATTTCAGACCACACTACTTGTGTGATGACAGATGATGAAAAAATGATAGTCTTTTCTCTCTATTTATACAGTTTTAATGACCTTTAATTAGAATTAGGTTAAAAAAGGCCGACATGGCCAAATTACATAAAAAATCCAATTTTTACATGAATGACATTAATTAAACCCTAATATCATTTCCAAGGGTGACGTCATGCCCTTCTAGGGTGACGTTAGACCCCTAGGGTGGAACGTTAGGCCTCAAATGCAAAATGATTTGCCTCCAAATGCCCTGAATGCTACCACACATGACATCTAGCACACAACTGCCCTCATAAATGCAAACCCTGACCATGGATGATGTCTAGGGTCACAAAGGTGATGTCATGGGCTCCCAAAGGTCAATGTATAGGTGGAAAGATAAGATACCCATGGGTCTAGGTGTGTCAGAGTGTCCCTGGTGCAACGCCCTTCTTTCTTCCTGGTGTAATCCTTTGGTGCCTCCCTGCCCTTGGTTGGGGTCACAATATCCATTTGTGGGCTTTCACCCCCATGGAGGTCTAAGTTAATCATTCCCCCATATGTACCTGTCCATGAGGAAAGTCCTACAACAACAAAAATTATTCCTTCCAGGGGTTCATAAGTCACAGGGATCATAGCAATTCCAATCACATATAACAATCAAATTACCCAAACATATTCATAAAACCCATTTTAACCAGATAAATGCTCAAAGACGTTATGCAGTTTAACAAGTCAGGTTTGGAGAAGGTCTCAGGATGTCCTATTGGGATAATCCTCCTTAAGTTTGGGGTGTTTCCCATGCGAGAACCAATCTAGGTCATGTAAGTGTGTGTGAAGTGGCATGGGGGGGAGTGTTTGGGCACAGGGTGTAGTGATAACAGGGAAATGTAGGTCTTACCTGTGGGTGCACTTGTAGAGGGTGAGTTGCACCTTATCATGGATGTCATTGTTTCATATCCCATTCAATGCCTTTTATTCGTATTTTTATTGCTTTTGGTATTTTTCTTTTCAAGGGAAGAGTTGGGGGACATTGTCCTGTCTTGGTGACCAAAGGAGACAATGTTACCCACAAGTATTTCACAGAGATGAGAAGGTTGGATCATGATGAGACCCCCTTTCTCTTGGTTATGCCACCAAGAGCCACTACCTTGGTTTGGTGACCAGATAGATGGTAGTGTCATACTGCTACATGCCCATGGTCCTAATAGGTCAGCTCATGATGAGACCTCCCACCCACCAAGTAATACCTTGAATGTTTATTTATCTTGTGGGTCCCCTTTTCTTACCGAGAATATTTTTACTGCTTTCTCGGGAATCCCTGGGTGAATCATCTCAAAGGTTTCATTTTTTCTTTTAACTCTTTCCATCTACTTTTACCCCTTGGGCCTTTAGCCCCTTCTACCCACAAGGCAAGGTACAACCCTTCCTAGTGTGGAAAACCCAATACCAAAAAAAAGGTAGGGGGGGAATGAGAGGGATAAAGGTGGAAAGTGATAAGTATGGAGGGAATGGACGATGACATTTCATAGACCCACCTAGTGGCAACCCATTCTACAACGAGATCAACTTACTAGGGCATCATGTTATGTCCCTTCTAGGTATGAACCAGTTAAAGAGCATAATTTCCAATCAAACGTTATGAAATGAAGGAGAATTCAGTGCAACATATTCAAGTGCTTCAATAATCATAGTGACACATACCATGATACCCCGGACTCATTACCTCGTGGAGCAAGAATTACTTCTACTTCAAGACCAAGCTGGTGGGATGGATGTTACTGCTGTTGATAGATGGTCTACACTGAAGAAAATATGGGCCCTTCGGGGCCATGCTCAAGTCATTCAGCTCTCGACACTCCATGTCTAGGACCTGTGGGCATCGAGACATGATCTCCTTAGTTATACCTAGGATAGGGGATAACAGTGCCTAAAAGGAATTTGGGCTATCAATAATTAATTAAGGTGAAATCTGTTTTTTGGATTTGAGGAAGGTATTACAAGCCTATAGTAGGCATCCTTGTTGCAATACTTCATAGTCATGTCATGTTGACCATTTTCAACGTCAACATTTTGTGACACCACTAGATCTTATACCTATCACCCTACCTTGTTGCATTAAGACCATACTTAATCCTT
This sequence comes from Picea engelmannii, assembly GCA_009831015.1. NCBI lineage: Eukaryota > Viridiplantae > Streptophyta > Pinopsida > Pinales > Pinaceae > Picea > Picea engelmannii. The sequence continues at coordinate 20,521 of ML831664.1, read as the reverse complement.
CTTTTGAAGCATTTGTACAAACTAGAAATCCTGATACATATCTGGTACTTTCAAAATGGGAGTTGTTGTCAACAGTCATTTAAGCTTGTTGAATGCTTTTTTACATTGCTCCATCCATATAAATTTCTTATTTTTCTTTTTCAATTATGTGATAGGATTCACAATCTTTGAGAAATCTTCTATAGTAACCATCCAAACCTATAAAACTATTTACTTCGTGTATGTTTGTAGGTGTCGACCATTCCATAATAACTTTTATCTTTGTTGGATCCACAACAATTCCTTCTCTTGAAAATGATGTGACCCAAATAATGAATTTTTGATTCAAAGAAAGAACACTAAGAGAGTTTACCATACAACTTATGTTCTCTAATACATTGTAATACTAGCCTTAAATGCTCTTCGTACTCCTCTAGCATCCTTGAATATATCAAAATATCATCCAAAAAAACTTGCACGAACTTGTCTAGGTATTGTCAAAATACCCCATTCATTAAACTCGTGTACACAACCAACATATTTGTCAACCCTAATGGCACCACTATAAAATCATAATGACCAAAACACATCTTCAACATTGTCTTAGAGATGTCCTCTTCCCTAATCTTTAAATGATGATATCCCAATCTCAAATCAATCTTTGAAAATATAGTTTCTCCTTTCATTTGATTAAACAAAACATCAATCCTAGGCAACATTTATTGATTTAATATGGTTGTTTTGTTCAACTATTAATATTCAATAAAAAGCCTCCATGATCCATCTTTATTCTTTACAAATATAACCAGTGCTCCCATGTGATGAACCAACCCGGTTCAGATCACACACATCCAAAATGTTAGGAACAATATAAAGAA
>ML831663.1:38481-66703 GCA_009831015.1 Picea engelmannii | reverse complement strand
TCCTTGGATGAGATTCTTTGTTATTGGATTTGTTTGATGGTTGAGGCTCTCTATGAGTCTCCCTTTTGAAGTAGGGTTTCTTCCTTCCTCCTTTGGTGTGGGTGGCTAGGGCTTGATCATCATCCCTAGCTAGTAGCGCTTCATGATTCGCTACTCTTGTTTCTTCTTGGACGTATTATTCCCATAGGCTGTCGAACTTCAGTTTCTCCTTTCTGGCACATATCGTTTGGATGAAAGCATCCCAAGGTCTTGTAAGACCATTTAGTGCCGTCATTATGAGTTCGTCTTCGTCTATGGTATCTCTAATAGCTTCTAGCTGTTCTTTGAATTCCGAGATTCTGGAGAAGTATTCCTGAATCATTTCTTCGTTCTGCATCCTTGTATTCTTCAGTTGAGTCCTAAGATTCATCTTCCGGTTTATGTTCTTTCCTTCATATAGTATGGTCAAGGCATCGAACATTTCTTTTGGGGTCTTCTTGGATGACACATAAGGGATCAGATGGTCCTTGATTGAATCTGCAATGATTCTTTTGGCCCTTATCGTGTCCTTTTGATGCTTTGTCTTTTCTGTGGCATCGTTGGGTTCTGGTACTTCGTTTTTGACGAATCTTGCTAGGTCATTCTCTTCAAGAATGAGGCCAATCCTATACTTCCAGGCACAGAAGTTTTCCACTCCTTCTAACTTGTCAACAAGCTTAATGCTTGCAGACATCTTTACCTGGAGCTAGGAAAATGACCGAAAAATGAAAGTGCTCAAAATAAAAAACTGAACTTATCAGGAGACGCGCTTGGCTGAGGCGAGCTGCCTGGTGTGTTTGGATCTGAGAAAATCCAAATTTTGCCCCTTCAAATCTGATCTGTTGATTTCTGGACTGGTGCTTCTGGTACTTTTGGTACTGGTTTTCTGGTACTTCTCATACTTTTGTGAAACTAGGGTTTCACTTTCCGGGAGATCCAGCCACTGAAAAGGTGCGTTGAAGGTGCCAAAATGATCCTTGGGGGAGGGCGGAACTTTCTTGATGGTTTTGAAGCTGAAAAGCTTTACTTTTGAAAAAACCCTAATTTGCAGGTACGACAACAGTGACGTTTTTCTTGCGAAATATGCTTCCTTCAGGTTGGCTCTAATACCATGTTAATGTTTATGCCATTATTATAGTTCTTTGCATTTCAATAGATAACAACAACATATGAACAAGATCACTGAGAAATACACATTCACAAGAGACACAACATTTATCCTGGGAAACCCTCTAGGGGAAGAAAACCCAACAAAACTTCCTTAATATAGATAGCCAATACAAGTCCTCTCCAAGATATGCGCCACTCTCTCTCTCCTTTGTCGGTAATAGATCAGAACTTGTCTCTCACACTGAGCAAGTGAGTTGTGATCAAATGAGGCGCTAGCCTCGTTTATTTATACAAGTTCTGGCACGTGTGAAGTGTCTCTTCACTGGCAGGGCCGGCTTCTCAATCTGGGTGAGTAAACCCACCTTTATTATATTTCTATGTCTCTTAATTAACTGCTAGGGCCGACTTCTTATTCTGCCTATTACAATTGGCTTTTGACCAAGCCGCAAAAGGGGATTTGGTCCTATTACAATATCCGACATGATCAATCCACAATGGGGATTGATCCTATGAATAAAATATCAATAATAATAAAAATACTCTTTGCAGTTACATTATTTCAACAAAGTTGACTCCATTTTACTCGTTGAGGCACTGATCCAGAAGACCCCTTGCGCTGAAGTGATTTTGGTTATAAACCACTCTCAAACTCTTTGAATCTAAAACCCTAACTATACTAACCCTAACCTACTAACCCTAATTTGCTGATGTCATCTTTGGATATTTCATCTTTAATGCAGCAACGTTTTACTTTATAAGCAATTGAATGGTGGTTTAAAGCATTTATTTAATGAAGTGTTGATTGGTTACATTGAATGCCACATCGTTCAAGTATTTATTGGTGAAGTGACATTATCTTTTTTATTGCTATTTTGTAAACATTGACTTTGTCAACATTTACTCTCAAATTGCTTATATTGAATATCAGATAGTTGTGGATGTATATGAAGTACTAACCAAAGCCTGCATATATCGGTTTATTGTTGCTTTGTTCTCGGGCAGGGATTCTACTTGTTATTGCTTCCAATTATCTTTATTTGCTATAAAGCCGGACTATCTGTTTGGTGGTGATCTTTGAAAGGGGGGAAACTTATCTTTATCTTATTAACCTTTGCCCTTTCAATGTCCCAGGTCACCGGGGACGTCTCCCCTGTGCCTAACCTCCCTAAAAAGAAAGAATCTTCCCATCGTGGTGACATTGGGTGGGATAGGTTCATGTTACGCCAGTTTGGCCTTCCATCTCATAGACATTTATCCTAGTTACAAACTGTGCGATAACAGGCCCTAGATGCATGTTGAAGAGACGAGGTACATATGTTAACGTAGGGTATTGGATGTCATGCATAAGATATCCAAGTTTTCTGTGGGAAACTGGATAGTCTCATGATGACATGTTGTAACTATTAGAGAGCTACCCACCAACCATGGATGCATGCTGTGAAGTCACAAGGGTGCACGTGATTAGGTACATATGCATTGCAAGGTAGTGGATGTCCTAGGAACATGTTTTAGTTATTTGAGAACTACCCACAGGACTTGGATGCATTGGCTGTGAAGTCACAAGGGTGCACATGATGAAGTACATATGCATTGCGAGGTAATGGATGTCATGGTGACATGTTGAAGCTACCCACAGGTAATCTTCAGAGGTAATCTTGGCATAATGTAGAATGTCTCTCTCGCTGAGAGGGAGTGTTGATGTTTGGGCAACATCGGAAAGATATTCTACTAGATCGATAATTAATAATATGATTATTAATTATTAAGCAATATTATTAATGTAATAATATATATAATAAAGTATAAATATAAAATATATTTATATTATATGTATAATATAATATAATATAAAGTATAAATATATTTATTACCCAAGGGACGCATCTCTTCATGGATGGTCACCATGGTCACCATATGTTCTTTATCTATAGAACACTCATCATTGTAATAAGATATTCATTCACATACAATAACATCTCTTATGAAAAATTCAACAGAGAAGAGGGTCTTCACCATGAGGAGATTGTCTAGATGCTTGACATGTGGCCTTTGGAGGCCTACCCATGCTTCTCCAACACCAACGACTTCTTCCAAGTGGCAAAACGTCCCCTAAAGGGGTGACATCCATGTAAAATTAGGGTTTATTTGTGCAAAAGTGAAACTTTAATTGAATTGTTTAATATTACTTTGTTAAAGGGGGCAAGATTAGGGTTGTTGATCCCTAGTCTTGTGGTTTACCCCTTAATTTGTGGACAAGTCACCTCGGTGACATTTTGTATAAATAAGAGATCATAAGATCTCATTTGAACATAACTCTCCCTCATTGTGAGAAGAATTGGTCTGAAATTTTCGCTATCTTTGGCTCTATTTGTCTCTTGTGCACTTGTTTATGGCTATCTTGATGAATGGTTGATGGAGGTGTGAGGCGCTAGCCTTGGATGAATGCTTTCTAGCTTTTATGGTGGATTATCTTAGCATCTTTCTTTATTTTGGTATGGTCTTTTACTCTTATGCTATCATTCTTTTCAAGTCAAGGAATGTATTGCTAAGAACTAGGTGGGAAGTATAAGGGCATACACCCCCACCATAGTCTTCATCATTTTATGCTTCTTGTTATTGGTTAAACAAGGGTTTGCTAAGAGAAGTTTAAGGGCATACACCCTCTTAGCTTAAACCCTAGCTAGAGAAACTTGCCTTAGGAAGTAAAAGGGCTTACAACCCCAAGGAGGTAGCTTCTCTAGCTCTTTCTTTTGATTCCATTAATCCAATAGTAGAGGCATTAGTCATACATTTTTTGCATTGGAGATATAAAATCATTGCCTTGGGAAAGATGAAATTTTATCTTTTGAAAGGTCTCTTGCTTGGAGTTGGTTTCCCTTATTGAGAGGAGTCTTCCCCTACTAGGGCGTCCCCTCTCTCCCACTACTTTACTTGCTGTTACAAACCCTAACCTACAGCCATTAGGGCTGATCTAACCTAGATAAACTACTAACCATAACTCCTAAACCAACCCTAGACTAGCTCCTAAATTTTGCACACTAACTCTACTAACTAGGGTGCATCTTTTGGGATAATTGTTGGCATGTTTTGATGGTGTAATTTGCTGATATAAGTGACTGAAAGCTACAACCATAAGGCTGCAATTTTCTGCAGAAATATACATGTTATAACAGCTTGCCTTATTCAGCTTCAAAGTGCCATTTTTCAGCCTATATTCATTGCTAATCTTGATGCTGATTTGCTTAACTATTTTAGATCTTTGCATGCTGATTTAGATGCTTTATTTACTGATATAAACTGTTATCTATTGCTGCAAATTAGGGACAGCAAGCTTAAGTTGCTGATCCATACTAACATATATCATTGCAAGTTGGATTTTCTTGTGTCTCAGGCAGGTACAATCATTCGGAGAAGTACTATACCTTCAAGGCATCTCTTCCCACATTTCACTCCACTTAGACTTGACCTCTAGGGGCTTCATTTCCATCTCTATCCATATCCATCTCATTCCCCCTAGAGTCACCGGGATCGCCTCCCTAGAGTAACCTAGTCACCCTTGAAGTGCGAGACCTACATCGAGGTGACATTGGGTGTAGGATTCCCAAGTTGTAGCTCTTGCTTAGTGGTTGGGTCGGGCTCTGCCCAACCTACAAATTGCACTATAACAGGGAAAACCAGTAAGAGAGATATGATATATATATGGAGATCTCAAAGTAAATACTACAACAAGTAAATACACAAGGAACTTGATACAATCCAAGCTTATCCTCAAGCTTGTAATGAAGTTCCTCAAAACTTGTCCCTGCTAGCCTTGGAACAAAGGCGCCCTTTGCTCGGTGCACCCTCCTCTCTTTGCTAATCCTTGACTTTGCCTTTGCTTTTGCCTTTTCCCACTTGTAGAACGTGCCTCCCTTGAAGATGCCTTGTGACCTTTGATGAAGCCCTTGAGCAAGTGCACCCCTTCACTTTGGTGCACCCTACATGTCTCAAACCTCAACACTCGCGCTCTCTCTCTTTGGGTGCGCCCCTCACACACAAAGCACCTCTTCTACCAAGATTGCCTTCTCACAACCTTGGTGCGCCCTCTACATGCCTTGCGCCTCCTTTCACAAGATGCACCCAAGCTTCATGAAGATGTGCCTCCTTCTAGATTTGTGCCCCTACTCTCGAGGTGCGCCCTCCATCTAGCTCACACTCACAACCTCCATGAAAGCCTCTCCAAACTAGTTTGCGCCCTCCATGAACAAGTACGCCCTAGTTTTCTCCTTCAAACCCTCTCTTCTGACTTCTCTTCTCCTCACCCAATTCTCTCAAGTGATCAAGTGAACAATATGAGCCTCTTTTTACCCTCTTGCGTCCTTTAGCCTCTCTTAGGCCAAACCTAAAAGATCAAGGGCCTAAATCGCATCTAGCCCAAGTCTAATCAATGGATGAGATCAAATCTCATAAATCTCATTTGGAAACCCACTTTGACTTAAGTTTCCATAGTTTGCTTTATGTTCTGTAATTCACTTTACTCAAGTGAATTAAATGTCACTTTATACTTAAGTGACTAATTTCACTTTATGACTTGAGTAAATAAAGTCAAAGTGAAATTAGAACATAAAGTAAAGTATGAGGGCAATACTTTCCCCCCTTTGTGTTTAGAGACTCACAAACACAAGGGGGCCACTTTCCAAGGTACCCAAATCTCAACATCATATACTTAGGGCATAGAATGTCCAATATTTAGGGCAATTTTTACCTTGGGATTTTTCTATGATGGTGCGGTAGCTAGGGTTTTGTATTTGGAAAGTCTGAATATATCCATGAGTTTGTAGGAGAAAAATATAGCATGTTAATTACATAAGAGATCACAAAAGCTGAGCATAAGAGCTTTAGTGCTGCTTTAAATGCAGGTACACCTTTGTTTTCAATTTATTTTTAGCAGTATAGTTTGTTCCTTGTGTTTTATTTTTTCTTGTTAATATTCAGGGTTCTAATATATTTTTGACGATCTATATGATTGCAGCTTTCATTTATTTCACAGCCTAGACTCTTATTTGTTTGTAAGTTATATGGTGATGTGTTGAGTTTTGGAGACTTGATGTCCTTTTGGTGTCATGAACGATAAAGTTGACTCTTCCAATTTAATCCTTTTATCTTTTTTGTCGTTTTGTCTTATCTATGTTTACAATATGCTCCTTAGGATCTCACTTTATTACACTGTTTTGTGTATTGAAGTATGAACATAATGTCGTGATATTTGAACTGCTTTGTTAACAATTCAGGAGAAGCTTTACAATCTATTATGGGACATGGGGAAAAACTTTCTGCCATGATCCGACTCAGGGAACTGCATAATGCATCTGCCCAGGCTAGGCCGCAGAACAGGCTTGAGTCTCCTAACACTGATTTACAGCACAGTGAAGTCAGTGGCTCTCTTTGGGATCTTGTCCAGATAGTTGGTGAGAAAGCTCGTCGGAATAATGTAATGCTGATGGATAGAGAGAAAGCAGAAGTGTTTTACAGTCGAGTTTCTGACTTGGAGGAATTTTTTTCCTGTGTTAACCAACATCTAACTTATGTAGTAGGAATGGAGCTGCCACTTCGGCTGCAAATAGAACGACTTCGTGAAATCTCAATTGCTTGCACAAGTGTAGTACGCACTGCTATTCGCTATAGAGATATCCAATACTCTTGGTATCCATCCCCTGAAGGTCTAACACCTTGGTATTGCCAATTGACAGTACGGTCTGGAATTTGGAAGCTAGCATCGCTTATGCTAGAATTAAAAATGGAAGCAGCTGTTTCAGAACCTTCAATGAAATCAGTTTTAGTTGCTCAGCTGGAGGAGGTTACTGATATTTTATTGGAAGCATATGCCGGTGCGATTACTGCTAAAGTTGAACGTGAGGAAGAATATCGTGGTCTGCAAACAGAGTATTGGAGCAGACGTGATGATCTCCTTAATGCATTATATTTACATCTCAAGGATGTTGCAGAAACTGCAGCTCAGGTCAGTGATATTTCAATATCTAGTAATGTATTTGCTGATAGTTGATGCTATTGGTATTGCATGTGCTTTACGTACTAGTTCATTCCTTATTAATGTTTTGGTTTTGTCATCTATTCTGTTGCTGTTTTCATGCTGAGTATTCGAGGTCTGATTTTATACGAGGAAAAGCTGCCCCAAGAATTGATATCTAAATTTGATTGTATATGATTACCATAATTCTAATAGGCCACATTCAATCCCTTTGTTAAAATGTTACCATTCAAAAGCAGAGTGTTTACGTCTCCGCCCAGTCCTTCTTGACCCTGTTGGTGATGAAAAGGCCCCTACAGTGATTGGTATAAGTTGTGACCTCCACAAAGGTCTTTGTCCCCAGAAGAAGTTTCTGTCTGTGAATGACTGCAGTGTATTCCTAATCTTTGCATTCCACAAACAATTGCACTTAAGTTACATTTAGTCTCAATGAGTTTGCCTTGGGTGAAAATGTTGATCAGTTATAAGCTCACAGTCTTCCTGGGCTGACAGGCTTTGAGTTATTACATTTCTAGAACTTGTCACCTTAAGAAGAATTATCACTTAACAGGTACCTGTAAAAATATTTTCAATAAAAAAATATCACCATCTTTAGGGGCATAAACTAGTCTTCTAGAATTAAAGTCTTACAGTGCTGGAATCTATTGTTGGCCATTGGAACCCCAATAGCTTATCTATGATTGGTTGAAAAGATTTTGTACAAGATGATTCAAGCATCACTGTCTGAAAGCAGTTATGATTGGATGCCGCCCCTCATCTTGAGTCTTGACCATAGTAAACGGATGTGTATTAGTCCTCCCTCGTGTTTCAAGGTTCAACCCTTTTTCACATCTAGCAGCAATTATCGTCAGAAGACGCTCTGCCTTCATGCTAGTAAATCCTCAGAGTCCAGTGCAATTACCACCATAATGGGTGTAAAACACTTTTTTATTTTTATGGTTGTTTTGGTGAACACAATATCCTAGCTACTTCTTATTTAGTTCCCTAATAAATTTTGGGATTTATTTTTCAGGCTGACCACAGTGATTTTTTTTTATTAATTACAGCTGAGCTGACATATAAAAAATTTGGAAGAAATCGGCAAACAAGGTAAAAATGCCGAACCTTGGGGAATTGATGGAGGGCGTTGAAAAACTTAAGAAGAATATTGAGCTTATACATACAAGGTTGGATAGCAAGATTCCAAATTCAATTTCAGATGGAATGAAATGACGAGGATGAGGAACAAGGGAGAATACTAGATGGGATGTCATAAAAAATAAACTTAATGATCTGATGGCCATTCCAAATAATCTGCAAGCCCAATCACTTTCATCCAGAAATCCCTAGAGTCTCCAACCTAGTTTTACTCCACCCCGAGAACCTAATGAAAAACTTAATTTTCCAGGTGGTAGGACATTGTAATAAGATAAAAATCGTACGGACAAAATTTGACGGGAAGTCAACATGTGATTAATTAAGTCGGTGAAAGTGGGGTGTTGTTATCACCCCCACCAGGGTTCAAGTTTATCATTGACACACTCGTGCTTGCAAAAAATAGGTGGTGCTAGGTGCAAGTCCTGGGTGACTTTGGCAGAATATGTAGTTGAGTTGTGTAATATTTGTGAATTTGTTCATGGAATCATCTTTCAATTTACTGTTTTCATTTTGCATACAAATATCGAGTTTCAAATGTTGTGTTATGATATTCTATGAGATGATCTTATTAATTTCTACATAGACTGCTGTTTTATAACTTATGTTGATTGGAAATGTAATTAGTATATTTTTTGTGCACACAATTTACCATATTTTAAGTATTTTTTCTCTTTTCTGAGATATGGATAATGGCAATGTTGCTTTTATCTAGATGTTTTGATGGAGTTGTTTTTTATGGCGCTACACCTCGAATGTCCAACTTGTGGAAGATATTAATTAAGCTATTTGGCATTTGCATTGCATTTCAGCATTATGATCTCTAGCCAAAGTTGCATGGCTTCCTTTTTGAATGAATCTAGTAGAGGGGCTCCTTACATCCTACATGTGTAGCTGATTTTCTAATGGAAAATTATCATACACAACTTGTATAGTTTATGGAAGTATTTTAACAAGCCTCTCCTTTCAAAGCTAAAAAATTTTGCTTGTTAGTTTAACAACTTTAGGCCTAAAACCTTTGTTTTCTAATTTTGAGAATGTATGTTAACATAGAAAGATAGTTAATTGCTGCATTATGATTGTCTAATATTACCTTTTCTTCCAATGCAATTTTTTCTTTGAAGTTGTAAATGGGGTTAGAGACTCTAGAGGCACTGGTTTAAAAATTACATCTTAATAGATAACTTTTTCCAAGCAGGGTACTAGTTTATCATATGCGAAAGTGAAAGAACTTTAAACATGCTAGATATAGTGCAGGTCTTGCAGGACATTGATGTGGATGATTCTATTCCCTTAATGATTTCTACTACTTGTAGACGTTTAATTCATTATTACATTTGATTGCATAGTTATTGGATTGCACTTTGAGAAGTTTATTTGTAAATGATCTATTCTAACCTTTCATCACTTTTTGTAGGATGTTGGTGCTGGGGTTCAAGGTGAAGAACAAAGGCAAAAAATGCTTAGAAGCCTTTCTCCATCCTTAATAGCCCTCGCGCGACGTCATGCCGGATACCAAACATTGTGGGATATTTGCTCCGACCTAAATGATATGGGGTGCCTGCGGAGCCTTATGGTTTGTTCTTGTGGCCATTTTCATGGTTTTGAATTTTGTTTTCATGATTTTTTTGGTTAGTTACTATATGTTCATCTCATGTTAACAACTTAACACTCCTTAAACTCTTCCTTTTCTTTATAGGAACAATTACCTTTTTATTTACTTTCTAATAGGACATCCAATTGAGTTTGAACTTGTTAGAATCTATTAGATAAATATACTTGCGCAAATAATGTACCCATATGTTCTAGAATTCTTTTAGGGTGAACCTGTGGGTTTGTGTGGAAGTGGATTTGAAGTGGAAGCTTTCTCCCTTCATTTCAATTTGCACCATTGACAGAGTTAAGCGACAATGCTTCAACACCTCAATCTTTTGAACCCCTTCTTTGCTTAAGATCACTTGATTAGAGATTGCCCTCTTGGCAAACCCAAGCTGAGGGAGGTTATGAATGTAGGTGTTGGTACCTTCTTCGCATGGTGTAGGGATAGGTAGCAACTTTGTGGCTTTAGATCAAAGAGTCGAGGGTGGTGGCCCCTCTATGGCTATTGGTGTGGGAGTGGGTGGTTCTTCTTCTGGTGGAACAAGATTGGGGGTAGGTGGTTTTGGTGGTCCAGGTGCGGAAGCAAGTGGCTCTTCAACCAGTGGTTCAAGTGCTAGGTTCTAGTGGCCCGGTGGTGCAACTAGGTTTAATAATTCTTTCTTGGTGGTGGGGCAACCTCGAGCACATGTGAGGATAGACCCTATGGTCAAGGGTGGTTCATTTGCTTTAGGTCCAATAACATGGAGTTTGAACTAGGATGGATGGTTAAGTCTAACAAGCAGGAGGAGGTTTCATCCCCTGTTTGTGTGGACAGGTCAGTAGGGGATTTGAGCCATAAGCCATGGGTGAAGTCCTATAAGGATGCGATGGCTCACTTGCTTGACCGTCGTATGCTAGCTTTGGAGGGATTTGAGATGGATAACTAGTATAGTAGTCTAGGCCTACCTTTGGAATGAAGCTCGCGATTCTGTCTTTGAATGTGTAAGGGATGACGATGCCCAGTAGAAAGCAGATTGTGTGTGGTGTTTTGTAGTATTTTCGGGTGGATGTGGTTTTTTGTAGGAGGTCAAGTTGGTTGGATTTAAGCTTTGGAACATGATGAATTATTGCTGGAATGGTCTGTTTTGGGCTTTAGATCATTGCTAGGGGAGTGGAGGGGTGGTGGTTACCCTTTCATCCTATTTGAAAATTTTTATGGTAGCTTTTGATTTGGACCTTGAGGATTAGTGTCTAGGTTACACGTTTGATCCAAGATCGAGAGATACGGTTTTGCGCTAGCTACGCTCCTATTCTCAGTTTGGAGTGTCATAGAACTTGGGATTGGATGCCCTCTTCTCTTCTAGTTGCAGAGTGGATTGTTTGAGGGAGTTCTAACGTGGTGGAATGGGAAGGTGATTGATGTGGAGGCATAGTTTTGTGATTAATGGTTCGAAGAAATAGGCTTGGTTTCGTTGTAAGAAGTCTATTCAGATGCTTGACCTCAATTGGAAACAAAGGGGGATTGGCTATGGCAATTGGTTCACCTGGACCAACAATAGGCAATGGTGTGATAGGGTTAAAGCTTAGTTGGATCGATTTTATGGTCCCCAGAAGGATATGTCCATTTTAGTCAAGATTCGCCCCATGGATGTGTTGATGGATGTGATAGGTTCATATCACCTTCCTATTCAGACTGTGTTCTCTTTGGGTTAGTTGGTTGATGCTCCTCATTTACTATTCAAATTGAACTTTTCTCTTTTGGAGTCAGAGGATTTCCACACCTTAGTTCAGAGAGTTTGGAGCCTCACCCCTAGGCCAGTGGGCATTGAGGGTGTATCCTTTGGGGGGAGGCTGTAGTTTGTTCCATTGTGAAGTAATTAAAATGTTGGTGTTGGATGATGGCCCGTAAGAGGAGAAAGGAGCTATAGGTGGTGCGACTTAGGCTTGGCAGATTTGCATATTTCTTGAAGAGGATTTTCTTACCGTGACTCTTCAAGAGGAGGTTGTGAGGTTGGAGATGGTTGTTCATAAAGGTGAGAACTACATATCCAAGGGTGGTAGGTTTCACTCTTGTCTACAGTGGATCTAGGAGGATGATGAAGGCTCCAAATTCTATTTTGACTTCTTTGGAGGAAGGTGGTTGTTGACAGGGCGCTTGGTCTGCGTAGGGAAGATGGTTCTCTTGGAGTGGACCCTGATGAGGTCAGAGGTATGTTTAGTTCTCATTTTCAAAATATTTTTGCTTCTTATGATTTGATGGATGGGGTGGTGGTTGTGAGAGATGCTTGTTGCAGAGTTGTCCCTCACAAGGTTTCTAATAGTATTGGGATAGGTTGTGTTATCGCACAATTTGTACTTGCCAAAAGCCCAAGGCAAGTGGATACAAAATTGGTGTAATTGGGAATAACCTATCACTGTCACCTTAATAGGAAATCCCTTTCTATTTAGGAGTATGTCAAGACTACCCCAGGGGAGACGTTCCCAGTGACCTGGGGGTTTGAGAAGGCTAAGATAAATAACACGAGGAAATCCTTCCCCTCTCACAGATCACTCAAATCAAAGGGTTCTTTATGTCTTATAGAGATGAAACAAATAAATAATATTGTGTACCTGCCCAGAACAAGACAACAAGGCAAAAAGGGGCACTTTCCAAGTACCAAAATGATGTTAGTGCTTCAGAAGACAATGAATTCTTAAGAAATGTATTAGTTGATATAAAATTGCAGCAGTGTAACAGTTTATAACAGAAATAAGAAATTTGCAACAGCCACAAGATTTATGCTCAAATGCTTGAATAAAGACATGAAATAATAGCTTTAACTAGGCAATTTGATAACAAATAGTCACAAGCAGTTTTAGCAACATCTAGCTAGCATAATATGTCACCATTAGGGTTAATTTGCTGCTGTTAGATGGCTGTAGAAATCTTTTGCAACAACAAGAAGTAGGTTAATGTTTTAGGCTAATCTAAGGTTAGTAGAAGTTAGTAGGTGTTCAAGAGAAGAAGTTCTGAAAATTGTTTGATCAATCAACACTTGTAAATGGTAGACTATGCCTTTCTAGGGTAATGAAGTCAATAATGGCAGCAACAACTCTTAGAGGAAAAATAGCAATGATAATGTTATGTCAAAGGGGATGGAGAGGACGAGAGAGGTGTTGGTATCCCAAGGCCTAAGAAATCCAACTCCTAGAGATAATTACTAGAAAGTAACAAAAGTTAGGCCCTAGCGATTTCTCTTTTCCTTAGACAAATTGTAATAAAATATGCAATGGGCAAGGAAGTAGGGTTACTAGAGTGCTACAATGGTAGGGCTCTAGTATCTACTTCTAGATAGGTGCCTTTCAAGAAATTTTAGCAAGTGGAAGACTATAAAGAAAAATATAGTAACATATGTCTTTCTCCTATGGTTTCAAGCAAGCAATTTCATAATCTTAGACATGAAACAAGTAAATCAACCATAAGCATTCATTCACAATAAAGAAATGCAGATTTTCCACCTACTTTACCAAGAATAATCAAGCATAAACCAAGTGRAAGAGTTCTTTTTGAGGAGAGTAGTGAGAGGTGCTGCAATCTTTCCATAATTCTTAACAAACTTGCGATAATACCCTGTTAAGCCCAGAAATCCCCRCAAGCTTTTGAGAGTCTTTGGGTGCARCCAGTTTTGCATAGCTTCAATCTTTTTCGGATCCACCCTGACGCCATCCTTGCCAACCAGATGACCCAAGTATTCTACTTCTGAGGCGCCAAAAGCACATTTAGACTRTTTCAGGAAAAGTTGGTGCTGAGAGAGTAGATGGAGAACTCGATCCACATGAGTAAGATGGTCTGTCCAGGTTTTGCTATAGATGAGGATATCATCAAAGAAAACTAAGAGAAAATGACGGAGAAAAGGACGGAAGACATGATTCATGAGGCTTTGGAAGGTGGAGGGGGCATTACACAAGCCAAAGGGCATGACCAAAAACTCATAGTGGCCCTCATCAGTTCTAAAGGCAGTCTTGGGAATGTCTGCCTCTTTCATATGTATCTAGTGGTAGCCCGAGCGAAGATCAAGTTTAGTAAAGAATTGGGCGCCACTCAATTCATCCAGGAGGTCATCAATGACAGGAACGGGAAATTTGCCTTTAATGGTCAGTTTGTTGAGGGCATAGAAGTCAGGACACATTCGCCAATAACCTTCTTTCTTCAGGACCATGACTACAGGAGAAGAGTAGGGGTTTGTACTAGGGCAGATAACGCCTGCACTAAGGAGTTCCTGGACGATTTTCTCAATTTCATTTTTTTGTGAAAAGGGGTGGCGATACGGACAAATATTGGGAGGAAGGCTGCCGGGTACAAGGGGAATGGAATGATCATGAACACCACGGGAAGGAGGGAGTCCTTGGGGAGTGGAAAATACCATTTGATGTTTAGAGAGGAGGGCTTGGAGGTCTTGCGGCACTGAGGGTGTCTTTGTTGCTTGTATGGCATGGAGTTGGGCAATAACACCAGAAAGACCTTTTTCGAGCAGCTTTTCCATGCGATGGGAACTAATGATCTCAGGTGAACCAACGGTGATGCCATGGAATTTATATGGGTGGCCCTCCTGGTCGAATTGCATGGTTAATTCCTTAAAATCCATGAGAATGGGACCCAAAGTCCTTAGCCAGTCTGCACCCAACACAATGTCACAACCGCCCATGTCGATAGCAAACATATGGGATTTTAGGTGGTAGTCACTGATTTGGAGACGCACATTTTCACAACGTCGTCCACATTTCATGGAACCACCATTGGCAATCATGATTTGGAAATTGTTGACGACATGGATGTAGCAATGAATTTATTGGGCAATGTGGCGATAAATAAAATTATGGGTGCTTCCACTATCAACCAGAATGATGACCTTCCGATGCTTGATGTAACCGATTAACTTGAGGGTTTGGGGAGCGGAGAAGCCAGTGAGAGCATTGAGGGAAATGACTGTTCTACTTTGGGAGGGTCTGAGGGAGGGGTTATGTCAATTATTTCAGGTGACTCAGACACAAGGGGAGTTTCAACATCCTCTTCTGAAATATCCTCAGAGATGGCCATAAAAAGCTTTTGTTCCCTACACGTGAGGCCCGGGAAATATTTGTCATCACAATTATAACAAAGGCCTTTGAGTTGGCGTTCAACCATTTCAGCCCTGGTCAATTTTTGGATCTTTAGTGGGACGAAGGGAGTAGTGGGATTTACGGGTTTAGGGCGAGGGATAAAGGAGGGTTTTCGGTTTTGAGAAGATACAACCTGTTGCGCTTCTTTAGCTCTTTTAGTAGCCTCCACCCAATTCGAAGGTCGAGCCATGAGCACATGGGCCCGAATCTCATCCTTGAGGCCACTGATAAAACACTCTCGAAAAAAGGCATCAGTCATGCCCTCTGTTCGAAAAGCCAGGCGCTCAAAGGCAACTATAAAGTCTTCCACTGTTCTTGATTGTTTCAACTTTGTCAAACGACCCAAATGGTTGGTGTCAGTGTCAAAGCGTTCATAAAGCTCAGCCACAAAGTGTGTTCAAGTAATATACCCTTGACGGGAAGTTTTTCTCCATTGCCACCATTGCCAATGTTCTTGATCTAGATGGAGAACACCATACCGGAGTTTGGCCAAGTCATCTGTAATGCCATATAAAGAGAAATAATGTTCCATTTGGGTTACCCACCCAGTGGGGTCTGAGCCATCAAATTTGGTCACATCCACCCGCGGAAGGCGTAGATCATGTTGAAAGTGATGGTGCTGAAAGTTATGGGAATGAGAGGAATGTTCACCGTCAATATGTGGAGGTGAGTCAGGGGAAGGGTTATCTATAGGGATTTTCAGTTTGTTGCAGAGTGATGAAATGACAGATTCAAGTTGGGTGGTCAGTTTTTGTTTGACTTCCTCCATTGAGGATTGCATGTTTGTATTGATTGTTTCAAAATTGGCACTGAGTTGTTTCACTTCTTGTTGGGTCGCGGTGAGACTAGATTGCAAGGTATTGAAGCGAGCTTCCAATTCTTGGCTACGGGTATGGGCCATGAGAACGAGGGAATTGAAAAGGGGCTAGTGGGGTCAGAAATTTTTGCTGAAAAATGATATGTATGAAGGTGATAAGGGAGAAGAGGTGAATCCAATGGAATAGGTCTCAAATAATGGTGAAAAAATTTCCAGACTTTTTTTTTTAATTAATCTATTCTTTTTTATTTTTTATTTTTTAAACCTGCGGAGTTATACTCCGGTCTGAAGAGTACTACAGAGATGAAATCCCCATACGCTTAACCAGGAAGAAAAGTGTAGTGATTTGGCAACCCGAACACAGTTGCGCGGCAATAGATCTTGTCTGTTTTAATTTGTTTATGTTTCTGTCCCCCAAGGGTTAGGTATTCAAGGGTTCTATAGACAAGGGTCTGCCTTGTGCTATAGCTCTCTGATATATGTGCGGGGTACAACAGTAGTACTTGGCCCAATATTTTAGGGCACTAACTAAGGAGGATAGACTGTACCCTTAGCCGTACTACCCGACTACCCAGGTACTAGAGAGTATCTTCTCGAGTGCTGTTCTCGGTGGCACTATAGCAGTCAGGTGGCCGTTCGGTTTATCTAAAGAGGGCTTCAGGAAATCTAGGCCGATCCGTACAAAGGTGTTGTCTGATGCACTACCACTCGAAGGGGTACCAAAAGGGGTTACAAGGGTGACCAACAAATGTGCGCTTAAGAACCACTTGTATTTCCTGCGTGTATGAATCCCTCAACCGCGGGTTTATGCGCGTAACGACAGATCTCTGTGGCTTAAAGACGTTGGAATATGTCTCTACTCTGGAAAAAATTACCCACAATTTCTGCCAAGGAAAGTGCTCTGATACCACTTGTAATATACTAGATATAAAAAGTATGCAGTACAGAAATAAGATGCTAGAAATGGCAGAATAACAGTAATATAACCAGCATAATCTCCACAATAACACATAAATGATATAAGAACAACAACAAAAATAGCATTTGATTCAGAAAACAATGTTCACGGGCCTCTTCAAGGGGGCAACCTCCAGTCGAGCAACGCTCTATTACAATAATCTCCAAGCTAGGGTTCTCATACCCTCGACTCCTATTTATACTAAATATGTTTATCAAATGAAGCATCTAGAGGAAGATCCTTCTAGAAGCGGAAACTTCTATTAGGTCTTCTTACCTCCGCCTTATTCTATTTTATTGAAAGGCCTTATTAATATTGACCTTTATTACATCCGAATATATTGTTCTACCTATGTGCGGGTTAGGACCCTAACACTTTTCCTCTTGTCTAACCTTTGCCTCTACCTCGATCCTCTAGAGACATCAATCAACACCACCCTATTTTGATGAAATTGCCTAATCCAAGTTATAATATGGTAGAAAAAGTTTAACATACTTAATCAATGATTTTGGTTTGAGTGAAGGGTACATTTTTCCTAATGCCACGACAGAGGAGTTCAACAATCAATAACACCAATATCAAGGTACATAACGGGTTGGTTCTCTTGATTAGATGCCAATCCCATACCTTCATACGTGATAGAATCCAACGAAAATGTTGCAATCCTACCAATCTTGAAATCCTGAAAACTAAGTTTGCTGAATTTTGAATGGGATATGAAATTCTACTTTATCCATATGAAGTTCTATGAGGTTGGAACCACTCAAACATCTTGAAACAATTAATGGTACTATTAAAATTTTAAGTAAAAGGATAAAAAGGAAAGATAAAGGAAATGCCAACTTTTACTTAATTAAACATTACCATTAATTGGGGTCTGAATTGGAAAACACTGGTTCAATCCCCTAATGCACTTTTGCAAAATGAGGGTTAAAAAGACCAAAAAGCTGATTATAAGGTGAAATTAATATAGTAGGGCGATAATTTCAAATTATCCGAATTATCGCGGTAAATACCAATGATATTATTTCCGACTTGGGTTTTGGCGATAATTTCGCGATAATTTCGATATTATCACGATACGTGCAACATTGGCTAAAACAATTAACAAAAGTAGTTGTAAAGGTTGAAGAAGATGGTAAAGCAATACCATCGAATAGTTTGCCTTGAAGGTATTGTAATGTGACATTCGCACCTGTCAATCACTTTTGCAATCCTTGAACACTGTGATGTCTTCTCTTGTGGTTGAAGAAAAGTAATTGGGTAAGGAGGAGAATACTCAAGAAAATGCCTCTTTTGTGAAAAAAAAAGCATGTAAAAGCATGGCCCACTGGGTTGTGGTCTAGTGGTTGAGATCGAGTGTTGCCACATTAAAGACTCAGGGTCAAACCCCTGTGGGTGTAGAGCCCTAGAAATTAAGTTGTTCGCTGAGTTTGACAATGTTTCATATGCAACATCCATTTAGAAAATAAGAGTTGAATTGCTATTACTATGTGAAATTGGACCACATATCTTGTATTCTAAAGTTTAACACAAATCTTCTGAAAGAAAAGGTCAAGGATAAGAAACTGATAGAGAATAATGATCTTGTTATTGATATTGCCACTTATGAGGAGGATGAGGATGATAGTGACAATATTGACAATGATGATTTCTTATTTTGAATGGTTGGGTCTTGAAGATAGAAGGTTCAAAAGGTTTGCTTGAAATGGACAATTATATAAAGGAATTGGGTAATTCACGAGGTACAAGGGCATAGACATCCAAATGGAGCACGTATAACGATCACAAATTTGTTGAGGAGAGGAGCCTCTAGCAATCATAATTTTAAAAGTCAATATTATGTTTTTGTAAACATCTTTTTTAATAATTATTGTCATCAAAGTTTTGAACTTTAGCTGTTGTATTAGGGGGAGGTGGGGATTTAAACATAAAAGTGCTATTTCGTGTTAAGGGGGGGTGTAAGAGTAGTAACACAGAACAAAGTGTTGTTAGGAGTCCTAGTGTGTGTAATAAAGGTCACATGTATGTTAAGTGACATGTATGTATGTCATTGGACTAAATAATGGTAGTTAGGACAATTAGTTTGGAAAACTACTTATTGTATGAATAAAAGGTGTTCTAGCACATTGTATCAATGATTCCTTTTGAATAAATAATAAATTCCGAATATATATGTTTCTCTCTCCTGGTTGTGAATCTCTAATTACCAACAAAGTGCCTGTCTGATTCATTTGCTGAGTCTAATGTGGAAGCGTCGCGGGTCAGACTCAGTGGCCTGTCTATAAAAGAAAATAAACTCTTTTTGCTTCTCTCAACACTGTTGTAAAGAATGATTATTTTTGTCCCAATACTCACATGAATGTAAATTCCATCATTTAGGTAAATCATGACCATTTATTGCAAAATAATTAGAAGAGTTTCTTTATTGTTTGGGAGAGGAGGAACTCGAGTCACACCATCCTCAAAGATACCTTTGTCATCCCTGTTTTGCCATTTATCATGTTGTCAAAATTCTAGTGTTCAACAATGATGGAGGTGTGGATAGGGTTCAACATTTATGGACTACCTCCTTGTTTCGAAGTATTGCATTTTCTTCTTTGTAACCAAGACTCATATACTTGGAATTCATTTCCACCTTGATTAGAGATATTAGTCATTGCTCATTGCATTGAGAGTAGCAAGGTGCATATACAACCCAGGTAGATGTGTCATGTTTGTAATGCTAATAAATTAAATTAAAAAAAATTGAAGTCCATAAAGATGAGAATTAAAAAAAGCTGACTGTATATCTATCTATCTATCTATCTATATATATATAATCATAATCATAATCATAATGAGCATAGATCCATCTTATTCTCATATCTTTTAAGCACTGATAAGTTTGTGCTTCCATTTCTTTTTGATCCCTCTCGGTGTTTATTCGATCCAGGGTTAAGATGGATCTATGTTGGTCTACTTTGATTTCATTACCACCTTGATCAGAGATATTAGTCATTACTATTCTTTCCTAATCCTCTTCCATTGTTAAAAAAATTGCCCACACAACAACATAGAATTGTAGAAAGTGAGAGCTTTATTTGTTTATACAATATGTAAGTGACATATGAAACCCATATTTTTCATGAGAGAGACAATCAACTGTACGACCAACTAGCATTGGGTTTGACATAACTAAAGGGTAATTAACACGTCACATGTCTTATAATTATCCATTAATGTGACATGTGACTTGTTATCGTGAAATTTGTACTTGTCCCAAAGGGAAAGGCCAAGGGAAGCAAATTGGTGTAAGAGGAGGTTATCCTATCACTGTCAGCTCAATAGGATACCTCTTTCTATTTAGAGTTGATGGCCCAGGGGAGATGTCCTCGGTGACCTGGGGGTTTGAGAGGGAAAAGGTTCAAGTGTCTATAAAGGTATCCCCTCTTCACAAGTTACACTGATCAGAAAGTCCCAAGGTTTTAACCAATGAAGTAATGAAATGCTTAGACGTACCTGCCCAGAACAAAGCAACAAGAAAACGATATCATTTGCAAGTACAGTTTGATGTTAGTACTTCATAAAACCATGGACTTATGAATAAAAGCAATAGTTGATATATGATGAAAAGTGATAAGTATGGTGGGAATGGACGATGACCTTTCATGAACCCACCCAATGGGAACTCAAACCCTATGGGAACCAACTTTCTAGGGCATCCTATCATCCCCCTTGGTGTGGACAAGTGGAAAGGCATAAAGTCCAAGCATACGTCAGAAGCAAAAAGAATTAAATGCACATATTCAAATGTTTTGAGAATCAGAGTGACACATACCATGATACCCAGACTCGTTACCTCATGGAGCAAGACCCACTGTTGCTGAAGGATCAGGCCGATGGGATGGATGTTGCTACTGACAAGGTGGAGGTGCTGAAGATGAAAGATGGCCCCTCCAGGGCCAAGCTCAAGGCAATATGGCTCTCGGTACTCCATGTCTAGGACTTGTGGGGCTCGAGACATAATCTCCTTAGTTATCCCTAGGCTAGGGGATAACATGAGTATTACCTTTATATCCTAATTCACTAAACATTATGTAATACTGACACCTAATAAGTATTATCTAACACTAACACCTAATAGATACAATGATATATCTCCTAGTAGAAGAAATCGCCGATTAATCGGCAAAAATCGGGGAAATCGCGAGTTTTTCAGCTTGCCGATTTTTTCAAAACAAAAAATCGCGATTTTTTGGGTTTTGAAAAAATCGGGAAAAACTCGGCAAAACTCGGAAAAAATCGGTAAAACTCGCCATAGATTGGAAAAAATCGGTAAATTGGGAAAAAAATTTGTATTGGTTTCAGACTTTCAGTAATGACTTTGATGTATCGGTTCTTTCTTCGTATTTATGTGCCTATCTGTTTATATGATGTTGTTGTTGCTTTATATATTGAAAAATGTTTTAAATTTTGAAAAAAAATGAATAAATTATGTATTTTTTAATGTTTGCCGAGTTTTTCCGATTTTTTCGCCGATTTTTTCCGAGCCGATGTTTTCAGGACCCTTGCCGAGTTTTTGCCGTTGCCGAGTTTTTCCACTAGGATATATCTTTCCATCTAGTCGGGGAAACATATAACCACCACACTTCTACTCCAATCATGGGAGCTATAGATATGAATGGACTATCGTTAGATGCTTTTTATTGAATAAAAAATAGATATTATTCAGTGCATAGAGGTGCGAGTGACCGTGAATTGTTTTCGTACAAATCATTGTGGCCATATCCCTAGTATAAATTGCTTAGAATCAAATGGATTCAGTATAGTGAGATGTATATATCGTGTGTGGCCCTGAGATTCAATACAATGAGGTTTGTATATTGCATATTATCCTCTTATGTTAATGATAATTTGAAATTACAAAAATTGTAGAAACCCTTAAGGCATAGTTATTGTAGAAAATATCAATTGAATAACTTCAAGAAGGACACACACAAGGGAATAATGATCAGAGATCTTTTCATTGTCATTTTATTGGTTTATTTTTATTACAATTCATTGAGATATTCAATTCCTTTGTGGTCATGGTAAGTAGTTTTATATTTTGCAGCATGAGAGCATGGGACTTGAAGAAGGCCGATTCAATAATTTTCTCTTTCAACAATGCTATAAAAAGTGCCAATACAATCACATCTCTATCTTCATCATGGGAGCTATAGATATAGCTTGACAATGATTAGATGCTATTTATTGAATAAAGAATAGATATTATTAATTGCTTATGCTTAGAAGTGCTAGTCAACGCAGATTGTTTTCATGCAAATCATGGTGGGCATATCTTGTTAGAAAAGTAAGTGTGCTCGTTTCACCATAGACAATATAGCAATATTTTCACCCAAGCATAAGCCGAAGCCACCCTCGAGCACCTTAACCTTGATAGAGAGAATAATTCCGGAAGCAAACCCTAGACCCAATAGCCAACCAAGGTAGCGTACCTCTCTCCAGAGCTAGCATACCACTCTCCAGAGCTAGTGGTACCAAGTAGAAACTCCAAACAATAACCAAGAGAAAGTCCAAGCCAAAACCAAAAATTTTCCAATTGCAGCAGTTGTAGCTGCAACTCCTCTCCAAACTTGCGCACAACTGGTCTTATGCAGTTGTGTGAGAGAGTGTGTCAAATGAGCTCTAACGCCCTCTTATTTATAGTCCTCCAAGTGACCTAACTGGGTCGACTTCTACTCTTGGAGGCTAATAACTTAATATTACATTTTCTCTTGAGCCGACTTGTCTTCTAGGGTTCGTATCCAACCGTTTAGGGTTTCTCTAGTTTCCCAGAATATTCTAGTCTTGTCAAAGGTTACACGTGGAGGCTAATACTTCCCGCAGCTACCATAATATGAACATATCTGTAGCATAAACTGCTTATAAGTTATAACTGAATGGATTTAGTATGGTGAGAGTTATATATGTTGAATTTTTCAATTTCTAGATCTGATAATTATTTCCTTATGATTTCAAACATAATTTTATGCCACTGCTATCATTGAATAATTACACATTGAAGAACTCATTTAAAATAAATTTGCAGCAGAAACAGTAGAATCATAGAAAGATAGCCATGCACAGTAGACACAATATTTTATCCTAGGAAACCCAACCTTGGGAGAAAACCCAGCAACTTTTCTTAAGAAGAATTCAAGCCAATAAATACATCACCATTAATATGAAGAAACCTCAGCACATAATTTCGCCCTTGAAGAGGAAGGTAGCGAACCTCAAGAATAGCGAACTCTAGACAAAATAGCGCACCCCAAAAGATCCTCTAAGATGCTCCTGTTATTTTGTTGCTGCTGCCACTGGACTTGCGCACTTGATGAGAGGAATTGTGAGGATGTCTAAATGATATGATCAAGCTTCTTATTTATATAAATTGAGTCACCTTTAATTTCCTTGTGGGGCCAACTTGTCCTTTTGTCTTCAATATTTCATTTAATGCTTTCCGGGGTTTCTTTAATAGTTTAATGGGCTTTGACTTGTCTTCTTGGCATTTCTTCTTTACTAGAAAAGTTGTTCATGAGCCTTGTTGATTGTTCTTCTCCTCACATGCACGTCTAATTAATGTAGGGGTCTAATGTTGAGTAGATCCACCAAGAAGCCCCTCATCACAAGAGGTCTCTTGAGCCTACATCTTCAACATTAGACTAGACTTGTAAATAAGTCAAACCTGCCCTATAAAAATAGATCACTCCATCCTGGAGCAGGCAATGTGAGAGCATCTCGAGTCTTCTTCACTCCTAGTCAAATCAGCATGACTAATAGGAGAAAGACTGCCCCTGGGCCATTCATCACTAGCCAAATCAGCATGGCCCCGTGTGTGACTGTATCATTCTCCCTTGGTCAAATCAGCATGATCAATCTGGGAGAATGTCTGCCTGATGCTGCTAACTGGAGAAACATCAGCAATATATTGTATGTGATCCTTAGATTCACTACAATGAATTTTGTATATTGCATATTATTTGCTTATGCTAATGATAATGTGAATTTAGGACAAATTATAGAAACTTTTTGTGCATAGTTAATGCAGAAAATTGTAGACCAATTGAATAACTTCAAGCAGGACACACATAAGAGAAATGATCTTTTCATTGGCATTTTACCTATTTATTTTTTATTGACAATACTTGAGATGTTCAGTTCCTTTGTAGTCATGGTAAGCAGTTTTATATTTTGCAGCATGAGAGCATGGGACTGAAAGAAGGGCGATTCAGTAATTTTGTCTTTGAGCAATGCTATAAAAAACGCCAGTATGCCAAGCTTTTGAGATTGGGAGAGGAGTTCCAGGAAGAGCTAGCTTCATTTCTTCAAAAGCACAAGGATATACTTTGGCTTCATGAGATTTTCTTAAACCAGTTCACATCTGCATCAAGCACTCTTCACAGACTAGCTTTTTCACAGAAAGATGGCATTACTGGATCAGCTGAAGACCAGGCAGAAATTGGTGGCCGTAAAATAGACCTGTTACTGGATGAACGGAGACGCTTGTTAAATCTCGCCAAAATAGCAGTTTTGGCAGGTGATTTTCCATGAATTACATAGAGACTTCATCTTTAAGTATTTGGATGTGCTGTCATATTGACTACTTTCTTTTCTTTTTTGTCCACATGGATTAAATTATAACTCAATAGAAGTAGTAGGCTATATTAAGCCTTGTCATGTCAAAATATAAGTTTGTAGATCTGCCTTTATGAGTGCTGTTGTTACATTTCTTTTCTCTCTTCAGTGTCGGATTTAATTCTCTCATAGTGATCTTCATTGGTTTTCAAATCTTGAAATGGAAATGAATCTGTTTTGTTAGCTGGTGAGTTGGCTTTGATATATGATAAGTTTCATCATTTGTATTGTAATTAACTGTTAATGGTTTCTGATATTAACTTGCCTATTGGCTATGCAGTGACCTCCCATATAGTTTTGGTAAGGTGTCCCATATGTTATGTTTTCCATTTTGTATAAGATAGAATATCGGGTCATACATACTTCGCTGAAAACATGGCTCATCCTCTAGAAGCTCTTGCAATTTTTTCTAAGTTAGGGCAGGTCTGTAGCTAGCTGAGAATTGAGATCGCTTGTGCTAAATTTAATGTGGTTGTTGGCTGTCTTTGGGTGTTATTGGTGTTAACACAATTGTATTAACATTGTGATTCAGTAAAACTACAGGAATGTTTAACTTTTGTTCTTCTTTCCATTGTCAACTTAGAGCTCTTAGGTTTCCACATTTTCTACATTTTTGTTTTTTTGGGAACTTAAATCCATGAGGTTCAGTTTTAGAGATGACAATGTTTCTACAAAGTCTATTTAAATTTTAAAGTTTTATTAAACAAAGTTTGCTAGCATTAGTTTTGACAATAATTTTGATGACAACATATTTTCAACAGGTAATGTTCTAGACACGAGAGGCAAGTAGTGGCCCAAAAGTTGATATGCATCTTTAGGTCTTATTTTTTCCTTTTAGGCTAATCTACAATTTAGTGCTCGTCTTATTGGCATTTTGGTTGTTGTAATTATTGAAGATCTTGTATGAAGAACACAAGATAATTAAAAGCACATCACATCATAAGATGTACAGTCGTTTAGTGGGGACCCTAGTACCCAAATAATCGTTGAATTCATATACATGGATAATCACAATTGTGGCGAGAACCACATTTTATAAGTGCTAGGTGTTAGTTTTTCATAGCATTTAGGTTAAGTATGAAGTTCATTCCATATTATCAAATAACCATAACCATAAATACTGCAGCAACCAAGATCACAAGAAGAATCATCATGCAAAAGAACACAAGATATATCTGTTGAAATAATGTAACTGCAAAGTGTATTCTTATTATTATTTGATATATTATTCATTGGCTCAATCCCCATTGTGGATTGATCATGTCGGCTATTGTAAAAGGACCAAATCCCCTTTTGCGGATTGGTCATAATGTAATTGTAATAAGCAAAAGAAGAAGTCGACCCAATAATATATCTAAGAGGCCCCAGAATATAATAAAGGTGGTTATAACCACCCAGAAGAAGAAGTCGGCCCTGCCAGTGAAAGGACAGTTCCACATGTGCCAGATTTGTATAAATAAGGAGGCTAGCGCCTCACTTAGACACACACCTCACTTGCTCATTGAGAGACAAGTTTCAGAACTGCAGTTGGAGAAGAGAGAGAGAGAGTGGCGCATCTTTGGGAGAGGATCTTCTGTATTAGCTTGAGTTATCTCTTGGCATTGTATTGGCTATCTATAATAAGGAAGTTTTGTTGGGTTTTCTTCCCTTAGAGGGTTTCCCAGGATAAATGCTGTGTCTCTTGTGATTGTGTATTTCTCAGTGATCTTGTTTTATGTTGCTGTTATCTATTGAAATGCAAAGAACTATAATAATGGCTTAAACATTAACATGGTTTCAGAGCCAAGCTGAAGAAAGCATCTTTCGCAAGAGTGAAAAACGTCACTGTTGCCGTACGTGCAAATTAGGGCTTTTTGATGGTGAAGCTTTTCAGCCCTAAAACCATCTAGAAAAGTGCGCCCTCCCCCAAGGATTACTTTGGCATTCTCAGCGCACCTTTTCAGTGGCTAGATCTTCCGGAAAGTGAAACGCTAGTTTCACAAAGTACCAGAAGTACCAGAAAACCAGAGAACCAGAAGTACCAGAAGTACTAGAGTACCAGAGGTGCCAGAAAACCAGAAGCACCAGTCCATAAATCCGCAGATCAAGTTTGGAGGGGTAAAAGTTGGATTTTCTCAGATCCAAGCACACTAGGCTACTCGCCTCAGCCAAGCGCATCTCCTGGTAAGTTCAGAATTTGATTTTGAGCATTTTCATTTTTTGGTCATTTTTCTAGCTCCAGGTAAAAGATGTCTGCCAGCACGAAGCTTGCTGACAAACTGGAAGGCATGGAAAACTTCCATGCCTGGAAGTATAGGATCAGCCTAATCCTTGAAGAGAATGACCTAGCAAGATTCGTCAAAGAAGAAGTACCGGAACTCGACGATGCTGCAGAAAAAGATGAGCATCTAAAGGACACGATCAAGGCCAAAAGAATCATTGCAGATTCGATCAAAGACCACCTGATTGCTTATGTGTCATCAAAGAAGACTCCGAAAGAAATGTTTGATGCCCTAAGCAGACTGTACGAAGGAAAGAACATAAACCGAAAGATGAATCTAAGAACTCAATTGAAGAATATGAGGATGCAGAAAGGAGAAACAATTCAGGAATATTTGTCCAGAATCCCAGAGTTTAAAGAACAGTTAGAAGCAATTGGAGACACCATAGACAAAGACAAGCTCATAATGACAACTCTTATTGGTCTTGTTATCGCATAGTTTGTAGGGTAGGCTTAAGTAGCTTGAAGTCAAGGCTCAAACTGGCGTAACAGGAGCTTCCCCACCCACTGTCACCTCGATGGGGAGCTCTTTCTATTTAGGGTGGCTAATCCCAAGGGAGACGTCCCTAGTAATCTGGGTTTCTGAAGGAAAAGGATCAAGGGTTTAAGGCTTCAAAGGTTAAAGTAAGCTTTCCCTTCACAGATTACTGCCAAGAGGATAGTCAAAGAGAAGATATTCCACTGAATGGCACCTGTTTGCGAGACAAGGCAAATAAAACTAAAAGAATGTGCTGCAGTGGTTAGTACTTCAAATATTAATGACTATCTTTAAACACATATGAGCAATAATGAATTTAATTATTGACGGAGTCAATGATTGCTAATAAGGACAATGGCTTATATTACTTCTTCAATAAATACAAAAGGTACTTGCATTCAATGTATAAAATCAATCCTTGTTATATCACAATGCAATAAATTTGCTCATATACCAATATTGTTGCTGCGTCACACCTGCTAAAAGGTGATGTCAGCCCTATTCTAGGTTAGTTTAGGATGGCAAAGAAGTGAATGTTTTGCAACTAAGCCAATGAAAATAGTCCATACTTCAATGCCAAATGCTGTATGATAAAATCACAACTTCTTGCACTAAAAAGAGGCTTGACGTCATCAATATTGTTGCTGCTACAAAGGTGACGTCAGCCTTAATTTGAGGTTAGTTTGAGAGGCAAAGGGGTGGACGTTTTGCAAATTAGACCAATGAAAATATTCAACACATCAACGCCAATCAAAGGATGACCTAGCCGCAATTTTTACACCAATCGAAAGTTCAATATAGGCATGACGTCATCTTAGGGTTAGGGTTAGTGAAAATGCTAGGGTTAGTTAGGGTTTTAAATTTTGAAAGATTGTGTTGATCATAAAAGACTCAACGTTTTGGTTTTAGACTAGTGCCTTGGGGTAAATGGAGTCAAGGAGTAAGGCTAATGGCTTGGGAGAATCTAAATCTAAGGACGGGAGAGTTAGGCTTTGTAGTGCTGCAAAGGCAGGGCCACAAAGTCAAAACCCTAAGGGGAGGAG
>ML831663.1:12622-33975 GCA_009831015.1 Picea engelmannii | reverse complement strand
AAAAGAAAGCCAGCTTGGGCTAGAGAGCTCATTCAAGATGGAGAGAAGTATGGTGTTCCCCAAGGAACCACGTGACAGGTGAAAAGACCAAAGCCATTTTCCAGTTATACGGCTTTGATGTGTGACCTCCTAGAGAAGGAGCCTACCGACTTTGAAGAAGCCATTTAGATGAAAGAATGGGCAGATGCCATGACAGAGGAATACCAATCCATAATAAAGAATGATGTATGGGAAATAGTTCCCAGACCGAAGAGTAAAGACGTGGTATCTTCCAAATGGCTCTTCAAAATAAAACATGCTGCTGACGGAAGTATTGAAAAATATAAAACAAGATTCGTCGCTTGGGGCTTTTCTCAGAAAGAAGGCATTGACTATGAAGAGACATTCGCTCCTGTAGCCAGATACACTTCGATCAGAACCATCATAGCTCTTACAACTAAGATGAAGTGGAAGTTGCACCAGATGGACGTAAATACAGCTTTCCTAAATGGTGTCATCGATGAGGAAGTGTATATAGAGCAACCTGAAGGATTTGAAGTTGAAGACAGGAAGTCTCATGTCTGGAAGTTGAAGAAAGTCTTGTATGGATTGAAGCAATCTCCTAGAGCTTGGTATGGCCGGATAGACAGTTTCCTGACGAGCTTGGGCTTTACCAAGAGTAAAGCAAATTCTAACCTCTACTTCAAGGTTATGAACGATGAGCCAGTGATATTACTGCTATATGTGGATGACTTATTCTTAACCGGAGAAGAAAAGCTCATCACTGAATGTAAGAAGAGACTTGCCTCAGAATTTGAAATGAAAGACCTTGGCCTAATGCATTATTTCTTATGTCTTGAGGTATGGCAGAGTCCAGAGAGGATCTTCCTTAACCAAGGGAAGTATGCAGTCGAAATCCTGAAGAGATTCGACATGTTGGAATGCAAGTCCATGAATACACCCATGTAAGCGAAGTTGAAGCTGCTGGTTGATACTTCGTCAGAATTGATTGATGCCACGCTGTACAGATAGATTATTGGATCGCTGATGTACTTGACGAACACCAGACCAGACATTTGTTTTCCCGTGAACACCTTGAGTCAATTTCTGGTAGAACCCAGACATGTTCACCTAGTGGCTGCAAAACATGTGATGAGGTATCTTAAGGGTACAATAGATTGTGGTCTCAGCTATGATGGAGATCATGATTTCACAGTGAGTGGATATACTGATGCAGATTGGGCAGGAAGTGTTTCTGACAGGAAAACACTTCTAGATTCTGTTTCAGTTTGGGATCAGCCATGATTTAATGGCAGAGTAGAAAGCAATCCAGCATTGCTCTCAGCACAGCGGAAGCAGAATACATTGCTGCATGTTCTTCTAGTTGCGAAGCTATATGGCTTCGAAAGTTGCTGACCGGTTTATTTGACCTAGAGATGGAAGCAACCACGATCCTATGTGACAACCATAGCTGCATAAAGATGACAGAGAATCCCGTATTCCATGACAGGTCGAAGCACATAGAGATCCGATATCATTACATCCGTGACATGGTGCAGAGAGGAGCCATAAAGCTCCAGTACGTTAGCACGGATGAACAAGTTGTTGATGTGTTGACCAAGCCTCTATCTCGTGTAAAGTTTGAGCACTTTCGAGATAGGCTTGGTATAATCCGAAAGGACCTTCCTCGAAAGGGGGAGTAGTTGCTGTGATAAGACATCTCTTGCTTCCAGCCTCATTGCTGTGACGTAAAGCAAGATGATGTGATGAGGCTAGAACTGTGCTTCCGGCTTGGCAACTGTGACGTAAAGCCAGTCTAGTATCCTGCTTCCAGCTTGATTGCTGTGATGTAAAGCAAGACGAGTATCTTGCTTCCAGCCTTATTACTGTGACATAAAGCAAGATGATGAGATGATACTAACACCGAGCTTCCGGCTTGACAGCTGTGACGTAAAGCCAGTCTAGTATCCTGCTTCCAACTTGATTGTTGTGACGTAAAGCAGGACGAGTATCTTGCTTCCAGCTTTATTACTATGACGTAAAGCAAGACTATGAGATGAGACTAGAACTGTGCTTCCGGCTTGACAGCTGCGAGGTAAAGCCAGTCTTGTATCCTGCTTCCAGCTTGATTGCTGTGACGTAAAGCATGACGAGTTTCTTGGTTCCAGCTTGACTGCTGTGACGTAAAGCAAGACGAGCACTGTGCTTCCAGCCTTACAGCTGTGACGTAAAGCCAGTCTAGTATTATGATGATGAGCCAGCCTTGTGCTGTGATGATGATGTATTAGTTTTATACTAATTCATATTGATGCAGATGATGATTGCATTCCTTGAGGATGACGATGTTGCCGATGAAGAAAACTTTTGATGATTTATAGATACG
This sequence comes from Picea engelmannii, assembly GCA_009831015.1. NCBI lineage: Eukaryota > Viridiplantae > Streptophyta > Pinopsida > Pinales > Pinaceae > Picea > Picea engelmannii. Next base: position 31,613 of record ML831663.1, on the reverse strand, counting down.
CCAATCAGTGTTCCAAGATGATATTGATGATGCTGTCCTCTCACCCACTTGATGCTGTTGATGATGTTGTCCTCTCTCTCTCGCCTGATGCTGTTGAAGAATACCCTTCTTGTTAAGGGGTAGTGTTGAAATAATGTAACTGCAAAGTGTATTCTTATTATTATTTGATATATTATTCATTGGATCAATCCCCATTGTGGATTGATCATGTTGGCTATTGTAAAAGGACCAAATCCCCTTTTACGGATTGGTCATAATGTAAATGTAATAAGCAAAAGAAGAAGTCGGCCCTGCCAGTGAAAGGACAGTTCCACACGTGCCAGATTTGTATAAATAAGGAGGCTAGTGCCTTACTTAGACACACACCTCACTTGCTCATTGAGAGACAAGTTTCGGAACTGCAGTTGGAGAAGAGAGAGAGAGAGAGTGGCGCATCTTTGGGAGAGGATTTTCTGTATTAGCTTGAGTTATCTCTTGGCATTGTATTGGCTATCTATAATAAGGAAGTTTTGTTGGGTTTTCTTCCCCTAGAGGGTTTCCCAGGATAAATGCTGTGTCTCTTGTGATTGTGTATTTCTCAGTGATCTTGTCTTATGTTGCTGTTATCTATTGAAATGCAAAGAACTATAATAATGGCTTAAACATTAACAATATCCTGCGAAACCCTTCTCAAACAAGGGAGAAAAACCCAGCCAAATCCTTTGCTATATTCTTCAAGAGAAAGACCTTTCACCACCAAGAATGACTTAGCACACAAGAGGGTGCTTAAGTCCTAGAAACCCTAGCGCCCAAGAGAGGTGCACAACTTTGACCAAGAAGTGTACTTGCTGAAATTTCCAAAACTCACAAGTGTGTGTGTGTGTCTATAATGAAAGATTTCCTTTTATTTATATTAGACTTGTCCTGTCAACTAAAGTGTCTATTGGCACAATAGGCCGACCTCACTTAGACATATTATTTATTTATTATTATAATAATTAATATTAATATTAATATTAATTATCTTTTACAGTTTATCTTTAGACACAATAAGATAGGGCCGACCTGTACCCTTTAGACAATAACTAGGGTTATAGGTAGGTCTGACTCTTAAACAATATAGCAAAGGATCTGATACACCCACTAGTGCTCATCCACTAGGGGCCACATCCATAGGGATGGCATAAACCTGAGTCACTGCATTACATAGATGAGCTAGGTCCTCACACGTGCACTTATGCTCAACCATAGTCACGTCTTCTCTACAGATCTGCTTTCCCACTTCCACCGACAGGAGGATCATCTGGAGTCTTCACATCAACTCTGCTACTATTCAGAGGAGGCCATCACATCATCTTTGTCCTTTTTATTATGATGATGTGCCCAATGCTTTTCGGGATTTCTCTAACTCAATAGATCGCTCTTACATCAGATAATCATCTGGAGTTCTTCTCTCTCACGTCATGGAGGAGGCCATATACATTCCTAGCCCCTGTCCTAGGCTGGAACCACAAAACCCTTTATTAGGGGCTTTCTCTCAGGTTTGTAAGATGATAGTAAGACTTCACATAGCTGCTATATTCCACATCTCACAGGTTTGTAGGCTAGAGGATGTCTCCTATAGCTACAATCATTAACACTCCCTCTCAGCTAGGGAGGCATTCTCCATCAAGCCAAGTCTGATACCGATGTACTCTGAGTTTTGTTTTTGGCTAAGGTCATCCATACTCCCTCTTAATCTCGGAAGGAGTTCTTCATCAAGTAAATGTTTGTAGTTTGCTTAGGTGTAGGAAGGTACTGCAAGTATACCATCTTTCTTCTGTATCATATCTCTGATATGAAGGTATTTCATCTCGTCGTGTTTTGAATCATCAGGAAACACTGGAATCAAACGGCTCTTAGTTGTCATCATAGGATCCATCTCATGATCAAGTAAATCTATCGGAAGTTTGTGAAGCCTCATTGCTTCGCACACTCACTGCTATATATACTCTGTTTCTGGTGCACGCAAGGCCACTGAGTTTTGTTTCCTGCTGTGTCAGGAAACCCTGGAAGACTTCAAGGTAGAACATCAACCGTGTGTGCTCTTCCGGTCCACTGTACTTTCTGCTCAATCTGAATTGGCATATTCTGCAAACTCAAGTTCACACTAGAGGCATACCTCGGATCATATCCAACTGTGTCTTAATACATGTTTTGTTGTTTCCTAGTGAGTCTGTCTCGGTGGAATCATCACATTCACTGCATGGCATGAATCAAGTCTGGTGTTAACCGGATACATCAGTGATACAATCAACTGTGGATTAGTCTCGTCTGAATCATCATCAATCTTCTTCTTTAAATCCATCATGGTGGATTTGCATTCTGTCATAATTCTTTAATATTCTTTCTGTATATTTTCTTTGAAGCAGGAAAATTTCATTGGTCCTCTGTCATACTTCTTGTCCTAAGAAGTAGTGTATCATACTTGGATTCTTCATCTCGATTTCAGAAGTCAAGGATTACTAGTATCCAACAACAACGCTTTCTGAAAGTCATCAGGATTAGGTTCTCGTCACCAACATTGTATAGGTTTGGATCAACAACATTCTTGCTGAAATCCAAACTCATCAAGAATCTGTCTATCTGATATAGATTCCAACTCATTGATGGTTGTACGGATGGAAGTGAATCGGTTCACTGGGTCAAGTGTCTCATCATGAACAACTCCCTTTTTTGATGAGAAACCTCTGTCTATGGATCTTGTTTTGTATTTCTTGATACTTCCATCAGCTGCATGCTTGATCTTATAGATCCACTTGGAAGTTACTATAGGCTTCCCTTTCTGGTCCCTGAATAATATCTTATGCATCATTCTTTAAGACGTACTGGTATTCTTTTGTTATGGCATCTTGCCATACGGGTTCTCTTGTTGCTTCTCTAAGACAAGGAGTCCCAACATCAATGAAGTGGCTCATGATTGAAGGATAGCTTGAAAAATCTCTTTTACTTTCTCGGAAGGTGCCTTGAGAGGCTTGTATGCTTTTCTTTTACTTTCTCGGAAGGTGCCTTGAGAGGCTTGTATGCTTTTCTGCCTCTTGCATAGTGAGTCTAGGTAGGCATTTTATGCCTTGTTGCAATATCACTGAACATATCAACTAGAGCAACTGGATCAACTGGAATAATGTCTTTCTCCCTCTGAACTGCTGAAGGGGGAGAAGGTAAAGTCTTACTGTCAATCTCCATTTGAGATTCTCTGGATCTTTGAAAGATTACAACGTTTGTGCTCGTCTCAATCTGTTTCTGATCAGGGATGTCGATTTGGAATGTCTTTGAAGATTCACTGCATCCTTTCTTTCTAAAGGATCTAGAAGGAAATACACTGGGCACCCAAATAACCTGAAGTGTTCAATCTCAAGCTTCGCTCTGGTGAAGGCTTCTTGTTCTAAACATATACTGCGTCATGCATGCTTTTGCCCATGAAATCATAGAAGGATTCTGATCATGCATTATTGCATTTATTGTCTCAAGGATGGTTCTATTCTTCCTCTTTCTCAAATGATTTTGACTCCCTCTGAGTCAATGTGACTCCCTATGAGGGATAAGCATCTTCCTTTGTTCTTGACCTGTCTGGAACAAGAAAACAAGAGGAACCAAAACAAGAATATCTCCTAAAGGAGAATAATGAATACATCTCTAGAATCAAAACAACTTAAGGATTGTTAACACAGCTACAACGCCTACTTGTAATGTAGCAAACTTCAGAAATATAAGTTTAGAGGAATGACAATTACAACAATCAAACCTGGAGTCTTCCAGTGTGTTGCTTTTCTTCCAAGTCTCCTTCACTCAAGATAACAAGTGCTTTCTTCAACCTGTCTTTTGTACTAGGACAATATTCTATCTTGACAGAAGGTTGGGTTAGAGAACAAAGTTACAAATTCTATGATCTCAACTTTAATCCATCTAATATCTTGACTTCAATTTTGACCAAGGGTTATTATGATGGTCATAGCTTTGATATGCAATCTAGATCAAAATAATGTCATAACAAGTAGATGCATATCAGAATAATCAAACCTGGGTTGCATTATTCTTCTGAATGTGTTGGATTTTGAGATCCTTCTGGATCTATGGCAAGAGATCCCTTCTCCTGCAAATACCCTTTAAAGCTTAACAATTTAAACATATGTGAGTACATACCTCTAATAGCATTTCCAAGTAGTGACACCATCTGTTAGAAGCGATAATATTTACCAACTCTTAAAAGACTTCAAGGGTGACTGCAAGTGGTACAACAACTGATACTTTAACTGATACTGCAATTGATTCTGAAGCTGCAACTACAACTGCAACTTAGGGTTTTATTAGGAAACCCTAATTTTTCAAACTTCAAATTTTGAAAATCTGATCCAAGGGATAGATGCGGAGCTGAGGCGAGTAAGTTGGTGCAATCAGATTTCTGAAAATCCAAATTTTACCCCCTCAAACTTGACCAACGGATTTTTGGACTGGTGCTTCTGGTTTTTTGGTATTTTGTGAAAACTAGGGTTTCACTTTCCGGGAGATATACCGACTGAACACAAGATATATCCTGGGAAACCCTTCTCAAACAACGGAGAAAAACCTTGCCAAATCCTTTGCTATATTCTTCAAGAGAACGACCTTTCACCACCAAGAATGCCTTAGCACACAAGAGGGTGCTTAAGTCCTAGAAACCCCAGCGCCCAAGAGAGGTGCACAACTTTGACCAAGAAGTGTACTTGCTAAAATTTCCAAAACTCACAAGTGTGTGTGTGTGTGTCTATAATGAAAGATTTCCTCTTATTTATATTAGACTTGTCATGTCAACTAAAGTGTCTATTGGCACAATAGGGTCGACCTCACTTAAACATATTATTTATTTATTATTATAATAATTAATATTAATATTAATATTAATTATCTTTTACAGTTTATCTTTAGACACAATAAGATAGGGCCGACCTGTACCCTTTACACAATAACTAGGGTTACAGGTAGGTTTGACTTTTGAACAATATATAGCAAAGGATCTGATACACCCACTAGTGCTCATCCACTAGGGGTCACATCCATAGGGATGGCATAGACCTGAGTCACTGCATTACATAGATGAGCTAGGTCCTCACACGTGCACTTATGCTCAACCATAGTCACGTTTGCTCTATAGATCTGCTTTCCCACTGCCAGCGACAAGAGGATCATCTGGAGTCTTCACATAAACTCTGTTGCTATTCATAGGAGGCCATCACATCATCTTTGCTCTTTTTCTCATGATGATGTGCCCAACGCTTTTCGGGATTTCTCCAACTCAACAGATTGCTCTTACATCAGATAATCATCTGGAGTTCTTCTCTCTCACGTCATGGAGGAGGCCATATACATTCCTAGCCCCTGTCCCAGGTTGGAACCACAAAACCCTTTATTAGGGGCTTTCTCTCAGGTTTGTAAGCTGAGAGTAAGACTTCAGATAGCTGCTATATTCCACATCTCACAGGTTTGTAGGCGGATGTTTCCTATAGCTGCAATCATTAACACTAGGGCTAGATTACCTACTCTAACTCTAACATCCATTATGGGCTAATTAATGAACCAATAATGGTTTACAATAAATGACCGTAATGACACACTAAGGGCCAACTATGTTAAGATTTACCACCAATTTGGGTTGTAACTGCTCACGTAGGCTGAGTTATAAATGAATTCTTTTATGGCCATTGAAGGACCAACAATAATAAGTTGTATTATAGATTATTTTTATGGTTTCATGATGAGTTGGTGGGTGGTCATGTCACGTTTTTGTATATGTGCAACTTTCCATTAGTAAGGCTTCCTTTGTTAGAAAATAATGAATGTGCTCGTTTAACCATAGACAATATAGCAATATTGTCACCCAACCATAGGTCGAAGCCACCCCCGAGCACCTTAACCTTGACAGAGAATGATTCCGGAAGCAAACCAATAGCCAACCAAGGCTAATGCACCAAGCAAAGATAACCAAGACTGATCAGAAAGTCTAACCATAACCAATAGAAAGTCCGAGCCCAAACCAAGAATACAGATTGCAGTAGCTACAGCTGCAGCTACTCCTAGGACTTGCGCACTTGCCCAATTTCTGCAGTGTGCACTTCTTCACTGTAGTAATTTCGAGCTGTGTGTACCAAATGAGGTCTCGCTACTTGTATTTATACTGTTTTTCCTGAGCTGGCTGGGCCGACTTCTCATTCTAGAGGCTAAATACTTAATATTAAATATTTCCTTGAGCCGACTTGTCTTCTAGGGTTATGTTCAATGCTTTAGGGTTTCTTCTTGCTTCTCGAAATATTCTATTCTCGTCAGGGTTACACGGGGAGGTAAATACCTCCCGCAGCTACCATAATATCAACACTCCCTCCTAGCTAGGGAGGTATTGAAGGCAATGGTCTTTGAGCACAAACATACCATTCAACCGATAGCATCATCATAGCCATATAGACTATCTCATGATTAGACCACAAGCTCCATCATCACTATCATTTGATAGCATCAACTGCATCATCTCTCGAAGCCATACTTTATCTGAGTAATCAGACATGATGCTGAATAAGTCACTCACTCTACAGAGTGATACAAAGGACCATTCTTCTAATCTGGACAAACGTCCTAGAAGAATGACTATCTCAACAGATGCTAAAAGCTACGCCATGGACTACAGAGACCATTCTTATATGAATGTCAATCTAGAACTATTTTCTATTCGAGTCATATGTACCATAGAGATCCGTCTCAACTTATATGCCTTAGAAAATATCGGTCCTGAACCATTTTCCTAGTCGGGCCACAATCTGTGCCTTTAGGAAAAATACTAGTCCATGATATGTCAACAAACTGTCAACTTGGACCATTCTCCATAGAGAGAATACTTGTCCAACAACAATCTGTTTTATCTGGACCATTCTCCACTTGGAGAATGTCTGTCCACAAGCACACTGATTATCCATCTAGCTGATAATCATTTTCAACACTACTGATAGTCTACATGGCAATCAGAACAATGTCATTCAATAGAACACAACTGTGTTTATCCATAGTAGTACACAACTATAATCCAGTGGTAAACTACCACACCAAGTAGCACACGACTACTCAATCAGTGACACATAGTCACAACCAGTGGAACATATCCACCACAGTAGCATACATCAACTGTCCAGAGACATACAGTCTCCATAGCAATCATATCATCTGATATCAACCTACATAGAAAACAATATCATGATATAAACTGAGTCATCTGGGCCATTCTTCCACTCACATCTGTGAGATCTGGAAGAGCATGTGCCCTCAGAAAGTAAAACATCAGCCATGAGCTATCTGGACCATTCTTCTCAAGCATAGAAGAATAACTGTCCTGATTTTTGAGCCTGGACCATTCACCTAATTGGGCCATTTCTCCGGCACTAAACAAAGTGCAACCTGGAGAGAATGAGTCTTCCCTAGGGAATGCCTGTCCCTGATTGCTGAACCTGGACCATTCACTTAACTGGGCCATTCCTCCGACACTAAACAAAGTGCAACCTGGAGAGAATGAGTCTGCTCTAGGGAATGACTGTCCGGACCATTTCCTAAGGAAATGACTGTCCTGCACCAACCTCCTGTTGCCGCCTCATACACACCTGGGGTAACGTGGAAGAAATATTCAATCCACTTGGTGTGTCCTTGGGGGCAAGTTTTGAGTCAAGGTGCTGTCACCTGATCCTCAACTCCTCCGTCTAGGCCAACTCTTAGCGAAGCCAAGGGGGGTAGTCCCTAACAAAATACTAAGGCTCTTTTAAACTATGAAAAAACAAAAGAACTACTTCTAGGAGTTTATTGCAAAATAAAACAAAGACATTCAACACTTAACATTCATCATTTGAGATAATCATATAAATCATTTGTCCATAAGCATGCATATATCAAGTAGGATACAAGATCTGCAAGATTAACGAAATTAGTTAGACAATTGCATGAATGAAGTAAATTGCTCACATACATAAAGATAAACCAAATAGTACCAGTGCCTTAAGAGGATTCGTGGGCAATTGTTGATCCCATGTTTTATTAAGGTAAATTAAAGGTAGATTAATGAGAGAATATGTGGCCTCTTTAGAGGCTACCTCTTTGTTTGGAAACTTGCGGAGAACTTATCGAAGCCCTAGAGGCCTCACTAGTAAGTTCACTAAGGGTGCAAGATGTCCAAAATGGGTGGGAAGCCAAGTCTCAAGAGGGCCCGCCTTACTTCAGACACTCCCCTTAGGCGTTTTCCCACGCATTGAGATAACAACTGTCGAGATTTCCCTAATTAAACTAAAAACAAGGTTTATTTTAACTTTGCAAGATTGAAAGAGACAAACTTTGAACGTCACTGAAATGAGCTTTGCAAGAAACTTGAAATGTAAAACTTGCAAAAATTATTATTGATAGCAGAAAACAAGCTCTAAACTAAACATGCATAAAGATTGAAAGTACATTTTAAACATGCATGTGAAATATGAGTGTTATGTGTGTTAGATTTGCTTATGCTTGTATGTGTGATGATCAAGAGATGAAACTTGCACAGAAAGACAATAAAGCCAAACACACGACACACAAATCCCCCTAATGGGGATGGAGAAACTGGGCTCAAAGGGCTCGTTTTTATTGATCCTATTACAATGAGAACTATGTTCTCTTTTCTCTTTTGAACCTAAGGACCCTTATAAAATGGATCAAACTTGAAGCAAACTACTACAAAAACCTTTCTGGAAGTCCTAGTCTTCAAGGGTTCCAAGTTGGGCTCAAAATCCTTCACTTTTGCCTTGATTTCGCCAGAGTTTCCCCTTGCTTTTGGAAGGACCTGCTAAAAACCAGCAAGGAAAGTGATTAGAATGTGATGAGAAACAATTTAAAAGACGAAATTAAAACTTGAAAAAATTTACTCAAAATTTTCTAAAATTTTCTAAGGCAAAAGGGACAATGTTTTTGGAGACTTTTCAATACTTTGAAAGAACCTAAACTAAGTTCTTTTAGTTGTTTCTGTTTGCTGTCCCAAAACAACAAGCATAGAATAACTAACTAGCTTGAGCTACAATGTAAAACAAAATAACTTTCTAGTTTAAGATTTAGATGAAAAATATAGAAAATTGCACGGAAACTAGCCTAGATCTACTCCTTTAATTAAAAAATATTGAAACTAGATCTAGAAGCTTCATGCATGTAATATTAGATGCTCAAATTTATCTTTTAATATAGATCTAATTGACATGCAAGCAAAGAAAGAGGAAGGAAGAAGAATATTTATGATTTTCCGGAGCTTTTGCTTGAGTGTGGAACTCTTGGGCTATGGGGTCCCTTTGGTGTGAGGAAGAGGGAGAACGCCTTTTTTTTTGAACTTCTTGGACAAACACTAGAATAACCTAGCTTCTTTGCCTCTCCAAGAATTGGATCCTGCATGCTACAAATAATACCTGCAAATACCTGTAGACTTGGTGTTTCCTACACAGAAAACCTCAATTGCACATTAGGTTAAACAAAAACAAGACATGCAATGTAAGCATTCAAATATAGATAAACAAGTGGATTAAGAAGTAAACAAACTAAAGAATCCACTCCAATAAGATAACAATATCCTTATGATTAGCCAAGTAATCAATAGATACATGCAATAAATCAAAGCAACATCACCTCAAATATGTCCAACATTCATCCACACATGAGCTCCAAACACCATAGATGACCTCCAAAGCCTTTTTTATTCCAATATAGAATGATAAAATATTACAATCATGCACAAGTTTGCCCAAACTCCAACTAACTAGAAGGAGAGGGGTAGCCTTGTTTATATAGCAAAGAGGGTGACAATTCCCATGAGAGAACGCGCAAGTCTAAGAGATGTACATGTGGAAGAGGAGATGCGCATGTAGTAGAGTGTGGTGAGTGTGGAGTGGATGGGAGATTAAGGGTAGTGAAGTAGGGGTAAGAGGGAGTGAAGTGAGGGTGAGTGGGAGTGATGTGAGGTGAAGTGAGTGTGAGTGGGAGTGGGAGTGGGAGTGGGAGTGCATGTGGCTGCCTTGGGATGTGCGCCACTCTTCCTAAGTGCGCCACTCAAGCAAGTGGGGTCGAGTCCCTTCATTGGGATCTCCTCAACGCCTATGTCACTCTAGTTAAAGTCGCCTACCACTTTACTAAACTTGCCCAAGCCTTTAGTCAACTGGGGACAAGGAAAAAACATGTTTCCGACATGTTCCCTAGTTTCCCTAAAAAATAGGGAATTAATTAAATTACCCCTTTTTTCGTATTTTTCAAGCAAATTTCATTTTTTAGTGATAATAATCACTTTTTTGCCTCGACAGAAGGGAAATAGGGGTTTACATGGTACTCTGGACTGGAAAACGAGCATAAATATGGCATCTGACAATGTTTGATGCCATATTTTTACACTTTATTAACTTACAATTAAAAAATTCCATTTTTGCGGGAATTTTATTATTTCACTAAAATGTTAAAAAAACCTATCAAACCTAGCCGCAACTTCCATGTGACTCAATAGATATGACCTAGCATGAACTCATATACATTTAGACACTAGGCATTGGTTATACCATGCCAAGGCCTAACCACTAGCACATACTCTAGCTTTGGAGTCAGTCTCTGAGTGAAAAAACTTAGAAATTATTAATCGCCCACTAAGGCAGGCAAAAAATTAATTAACAAGTGAAAAAAAACACTCTAGAGTACATGCTTGTACCTAGGTCTTAGGTGGCCAATAGCCTTTTACAATATTTCATGCTTAGGTCATTTATTACAATGCCTCTGAAGGGATGGAAATGCAGAAAAAGGTGGTCTTTTGAAAGACCTGCTGAACTTGTGAACTCTGAAAAATGAGCATCTGACTGCTCAATCTTTCGTGGCTCATCTGAAAATCCAGCTAGTGCAACTTTGGTGGATAACATAGGCTCCATATGGGGACGCGTGCTTGATCTTTTTATAGAAAATGAGAGCATGCGAGAATCCATAATCGGTGACCTACATCACAAACGTCTCGCCAAAAACAACATAAACAACACATATGAAAACCAACAATTTCAGATACAAGTTACACTACTAATGGAAGAAAATGAAAAATGCTAAAAATAAAATATAAAGAGAAAAGGTTAGAGAGATATGTTACAAGGGATGCCCCCATGGGCATCAGATGTCATCATTGAGAAGCAATTTTGAAAAGCTGTCTGCTCATTGGTAGCTTTAACCTTTCCACTATCTGATTGGATGAAGTAGAAACTACATGAATCAACCATGTCATGGACGAAACAAGACCTTAGATGTCTGAATAATCCATGTCTGGGATGACTCGTCGAAGATCCTTTTCCAAGCTTTATCAACTTGGAGTTTTTTCTGGGAATAGACTGCCCAAGAAACATGTGCTTGTCTTCATTCAACCAAACTTTGAAGTTTGGTAAGCCTTGTAAATTTTTTATGAAGCTCTGCATTGCACTGGCATGGTGGAAGGCTAACCACTGCTCATAATGATCTGGAGTTGATAAACTGAAGTTATCTTCCAATTTCCCATTATCTGTCATTAAGTCATCTGATGGTTGAGAGATTGGAACTGGAACTGGAACTAGAACTATCAAGGAATCTGCTTCACTGTTTATTTCAAGATCATCACAATTGTCGAATATTTTCTCTGAGGAGATGGACTCTTTGGGAGGAGGGTGGGGAGTTGAACTATCCGGATTTTCAATAACTTCAAACTCAATTTCCTTTATTTCCTCCTGATCGATTACTGACTCATCTATAGGCTTTTCTGAAATATCCAGATGAAATTCCTTTTCTTGTTCACTGTGAATCTCTGGCTCTATAGAGTTTGAATACTCAACACAAGCTTCTGCCTCTGCAAGGAGAGATTCCATGGCCTTTAACTGATTTGCATAGATAAGTTCTATGGCCTGAATGACTTCTTCCTTACTAGAATATGGTGAAGCATCTAAATTGACTGTCTTTATAACTGAAGGTTCCTTTTCCTTCCACTTTTCCATGAAAGCATCAATCAATTCTTTGCAAGTTTTGTCTTGGTTATCTTTGAGCTTCGTGAACCAATCAAGATCATCATCATCAAAGGATAAGATAAACAACTTCATTTTTATATCTTCATATAAGGAATTGCAACAGCATTTATTGAAGCAATGTGAAACTTTCTTAACATGACGTCTAGCATCAACAATATTATTACTTTGAAAACAAGGCAAATTTTGTAAAGCATTTTCTGGAATTATATGTGGATAACCACTTATTGCAGAAAAATCAATAGGTTTATAAAGATCATCCATTTTTAAACTAGATTTATTAGAAAAAAGAAAAGTCTAACAAAAATGGACTGGGACCCAAAATTATCAAGGATCCTACGAGAAGAAAGCTTGGCTAACTTCCTCAAAAAACACCTTCGGGTCTAAGGTTGAAGCTAAGCAAACCGTGAGTTCCTCCTTGCAGAATACTTTGTCAAATTATTCTGAAGTGGAGTCGCCAGATGATCAAGTTTATTCTAAACAAACAAGAAGCATCAAACAAAGCAAAATGCAAAAAGGAAAACAAAGGTCGTGTTCCGAGAATAGAAAGATTTGTCCCCGGCAACGACGCCAAAAATGTTGTTGCCTTATACACACTTGGGGTAACATGGAAGAAATCTTCAATCCACTTTGTGTGTCCTTGGGGGCAAGTTTCAAGTCAAGGTGCTGTCACCTGATCCTCAACTCCTCCGTTTAGGCCAACTCCTAGCGAAGCCAAGGGGGGTAGTCCCTAAAAAAATACTAAGGCTCTTTTAAACTAAGAAAAAACAAAAGAACTACTTCTAGGAGTTTATTGCAAAATAGAACAAAGGCATTCAACACTTAACATTTATCATTTGAGATAATCATATAAATCATTTGTCCATAAGCATGCATATATCAAGTAGGATACAAGATCTGCAAGATTAACGAACTGGAAAATGCCTATCCGTCAGAAATGTCAAACCACTTTCCGAACTGGAAAGGAACTACTCATCTTGGACCATTTTTCAAGCTGAAAAATGACTGTCCATAAATCAATAACACATCAGTGCTCCCTCCCAACCTGGGAGTAATCTCTTCCTTTTTCAATAAGGAAGTCGTCTCCACGAGCTCCAGCTTGTTTCTTGAGTACGCAAACTTTTTCCATCTTGGACTGAGGCTTTACCAAAATATCTGCTATCTACTCATCTGTGGAGATATATATTGGAGAACCACTTCTCTTTTCTGGACTTTATCACAGAGAATGTAATGCTTGATCTCAGTGTACTTCGGTCTGTCTGGAACACTGGTTTTCTCTGAAGGCTTCATATTGCTCTTGATCATTACAATATATCATTGTTGAATTCAACACTTTTGTTTCTTGCTAGCCCATGACATTGTGGCAAAGCTCAAACTGAAACATATCCAAGTAGCTCTTCTTTTGTCATCATGAGAGTTTGTCATGTATTAGCAATTCATCATCCTGAATTTCTGAGTAACCATTCTGTTCTCTGTCAAGAAAGTTTTCATCATGCTTCTGCTTCGCATGAGAGGCTTTGCACCAAGTTGTTTGAATCCATACAAGATCTTCTTCCATCTTCATACAAGGGTCTCTTACTGATATACCTCAAAACCTTGAGGTTGCTCTACATACGCTTCTTGTTCAATTACTCTGGAGAACAGTCTTTGCATTCATCTGATGTAAACTACAACCCATGGATATTGCAGAAGATATAATGGCTCAGATAGAGGTATGTCTGGCTACTGGAACAAGCTATCATCATAGTCTTCTCCCTCCATCTGGGAGAATCTCTAGTTCTGAATTTCGCGATGCTTCCATTCATAAGTCTTTCATACACTGTTCTTCATCACAACTTCCATTTCTTCTGCTTGATTGCTTCTAGTGGGTTTAAACCAAGTTGGTAGTCTTGTGATTCTCGATATAATGACTGGTTGTTCTGGTTTTTCTTTCTCTCTTGGAATCTTCATGTTCTTCCTCATGTTTCTCTTTAGCTCTTGGGTCCATGAAGTTTTCTATAGATTCCATGCCCTGAAGATTGCAACTTCTTTCTTTCATCATAGGATCATGGATGTGGATGGACAACCAGGGATACTTTAAGGCTTCTTTTCAAAGAAGACTTCTTTGAAAGTCAAACTGAACACTTGCTTCTTTTGATGGTTGCTACCATCAATGGGAACATGGATATATACTTCATAGTCCTCAATGGATCATATTATTTAGGATTATCTCCCTCCTAATCCTTGCTTCATGTATGAATGCATGCTCTTTTCTTGGAATTATATAATCGACTTCCTCCATCTAAGAGAGTCCATGCTTTCGTCTGCATCCTTATTGACTTCTGTAAAGTGTCACAAGTCTTTTTCCAATTTCCTTTTGATTGCCGACTTCTTTTTGTTTTTACTTCTTCCAGGTTTCTTCAAGTTTGTTTTTGATTTCCGGCTTATCTTGCAACTTGTCTCATGTTAATAGCTTCCGCAAGAATTGTTACCAAGGATTGTCAATGTGCTTCATCTTTTTCATGTGTATTGCTTGACTTGTATTCACTGTGATAACAATCCTTATCTTATTATTCTTCCGTAGGTATTGTTTCTCTTTGAACATCTTATCTTCTAAGAAACAAATATGCAAGATATGTACAAAAACTATGTAAACATGGTATGTACAAGAATTATGAAGAATATTGTTACCTTGTCTTAGAAGAAGAAGTCTGTTTTATCCTGCCTGACCTTCTTTGAGGGTTTCTCTTTTGCACTAATCCTTGATTCTTCTTGTGCACAACATGTCCAAAGTTCTTCAAATGTGGGATACTCCTTTCTTGTGTTCATGCTTGCGGGATATGCATCCCATTTCTAGGGAAGGCCATTGAGTACTATGTTTGCCAGTTCCTTCTCTGAAATGATTTCTTCAATGGCTTGTAGTCGATCTCTTAACTGAGAGATTCTCACAAGGTATGATGTTATGTTGTCATCATCATTCATTTTCATGTCACGAAGCTCATTTTTCAAAGTCATTACTTGTCCAATGTTTCTGACTAAGAAGAGGTTTGTTAGGGCATCGTACATCTTCTTAGATGAGTCAAGATGGGAGATGTAGGGTATCAAGTGGTCTTTTATGGAGTCCACTA
Source organism: Picea engelmannii (assembly GCA_009831015.1). Classification (NCBI taxonomy): domain Eukaryota; kingdom Viridiplantae; phylum Streptophyta; class Pinopsida; order Pinales; family Pinaceae; genus Picea; species Picea engelmannii. The sequence continues at coordinate 16,462 of ML831663.1, read as the reverse complement.
TGATACTCATGGCATTGATGTCATTGTCTTTGAACTTCTCCATAACGACAACGTTCTGAGGTTCTTTCTCTTTTCCTTCTTCGAACTGTGGTTCCACGATCTTTACTTTCATGATATCCAACACTTTATTCTTGGCAAGGATGAGGTCAATCCTTGTCTTCCACGCTCTGAAGTTAGAAGCCCCTTCTAACTTGTTTTCTGACTTCATAGAGTAAGTCATAATTGCTTTGACTTGGTCAACCCTTGACTTTGACCCAAAAAAAACTCAAACTTGACGTCTTAGCTTGCTGAGAGTACCAGGAGATGCGCTAGGCTAGGGCGCACTAGGCTATCCATAAATTAGGTCAATGTCTTCACTTAAGGTCCCTCAACAAGAGGGTTAGGGTTTCATTCCTGCAGCAAAAAACTGGCTGCAACTGCAACTGTAATTGAACAAATCCTCCCAATCTATCTTTCAGCGGTTACACTGTCCGAAGATAGTGTGGGCCCATAACATTTTAGAAAATAATGGATGTGCTTGTTTAACCATAGACAATATAGCACTATTGTCACCCAACCATAGGCTGAAGCCACCCTCGAGCACCTTAACCTTGACAGAGAATTATTCCAGAAGCAAACCAATAGCCAACCAAGGCTAATGCAACAAGCAAAGATAACCAAGACTGATCAAAAAGTCCAACCATAACCAATAGAAAGTCCGAGCCCAAACCGAGAATACAGATTGCAGTAGCTGCAGCTGCAGCTACTCCCAGGACTTGCGCACATGGCCAGTTTCTGTAGTTCGCACTTCTTCACTGCTGTAATTTCGAGCTGTGTGTACCAAATGAGGTCTGGCTACTTGTATTTATACTGTTTCTCTTGAGCTGTCTGGGTCGACTTCTCATTCTGGAGGCTAAATACTTAATATTAAATATTTCCTTGAGTCGACTTGTCTTCTAGGGTTATGTTCAATGCTTTGGGGTTTCTTCTTGCTTCTCGAAATATTCTATTCTCGTCAGGGTGACACGTGGAGGTAAATACCTCCCGCAACTACCACAATATCAACATCCTTTTCTCAAAGTTAGGTCATTCTTAGGAGCAAAGGGATTACTGTTAAAGTAAATATCAGATTATAATGGTCAATTAGATATTAGACATAGGCATTAATAAAGTCACTTCGGCTTTAGGTTATTTTGTTCTTTTATGCTTTATTTCACTTATATTTCCTTTGATGTTGGTCTTGTTGCATGGTATATACAAACACCCCATGAAAGCCATTGGAAAGAAACAAAAAGGATACCTCAGTATGTCCAAGATACATTTAGGTTTGGGATACATTACAGTTTAGAGGGGATTCCTTTGTTGGTTGGTTTTTTTCTGATATAGATTGGGCCGATGACCTTGATGATTGAAAGTCTACTGCAGGTTATGTTTTCAGCCTTTGTTCTAGACCTGTCACTTGGGCTTGTAAGAAACAACAAGCTATTGCTCTTTCTTCAATAGAAGCAGAGTATCGAGCAATGGTTAATGCAAGTCAAGAAGCCTTCTAGCTTTGACAAATCCTTTAAGAGTTTGGATTCTAGCAAAAACATCCGACCACCCTATGTTGTCAAAGTATGCATCAGATTGAAGTGTTGAAAGACACAAGGCTTGGTTAGTTGCCAAAGGATTCTCTCAAGTTGAAGGCATTGACTACAATGAAACCTTTGCCCCCGTAGCCATAATGAATTCCATCCGCCTTGTTCTAGGCCTTGCTGCCTCCCATAAATGGGAGGTCGATTAGATGGATGTTAAATCCGCATTCTTGCATGGGGATTTGCAAGAAGAAATCTACATGGAACAACCTCTTGGCTATATCTAGAATGACTCCAACCTTGTTTGTCACCTTAATAAATCTCTTTATGGTCTTAAGCAAACTCGAACTTGGTATGCTAAAATGGACAACTTTCTTCTTGACACCAACTTTTTTAGATGTCATTCCGACCCTAATGTCCATACCAAGAAAATAGGAAGTCATCTCATAATCCTTGTTCTTTATGTTGATGACCTTATCTTCACTAGTAGTGACCCTAAACTTTTAACCCATATGAGATCCGTCCTTAAAAATAAATTTGATGTCACAGACTTAAGGCATTTGCATTATTTCCTTGGCCTCCAAATTTTGCAAACTAAAGAAGGTAGTTCCCTTTCCCAGTCTAAGTATGCCTATGACCTTTGTCACTTTCACATAGAAGATTCTAAACCAGCCTCCTCTCCCTTCTAGTCTGGAGTCATAGTCTGGAGTCATACTTGCTGCCACTTGTACTACTCCCGAAGTTGATGCCACTTTGTATTGTCAATTATTTGGTAGCCTCTTATATTTGACTCATACCTGTCCTAATATTTCCTTTGTTGTTGGTCTTGTTTTCTGGTATATGCAAACACCCCATGAAGGCCATTGGAAAACAACAAAAAGGATACTTCGGTATGTCCGAGATACAGTTAAGTTTGGTATACATTACAGTTCAGGGGGGACTCCTTTGTTTGTTGGTTTCACTGATTTAGATTGGGCTGACGACCCTAATGATCGAAAGTCTACTACAGGTTATGTTTTCAGCCTTGGTTCTGGACTTGTCACTTGGGATTGTAAGAAACAATAGGCTATTGCTCTTTATTCAACAGAAGCAAAGTATCGGGCAATGGTTAATGCACGTCAAAAAGCCTCCTGGCTTTGAAAAATTCTTTCATAGTTTGGATTCCAGCAAAAACATCTGACCACCCTCTGGTGTGAAAATCATAATGCATCAATCTCACCAAAGATCCATTTCAACATCAACGTAGCAAACACATCGAGCTACACATGCACTTCATCAAAAGGCATTGTCCCAAGTAGGTATACCGTATCCTAAATGATAAATATGTCCCTATGTTTTCTTCTCAGTAAATTGCAGATCTGAAATCAATCTGAAATGATAAATTTTGTACTTTCAACCTTATACTAGTTTGAAGTTTGAAGTTTGAAGTATGAACTTTGCATATTAAGAATTTAGGATGGGGTTTGCTTTTTGCAATGTTGCATATTTGAATTTGCAGATTGGAATTTTACCATCGTTGTTGCCCCAAGAGTCAAAGACCCTGCATGGATCCATGTTGATCTTGTTGATGAGGAGATTTATTGCAAATATTGCAAGAAATGCATAAGAGTTGGGGGGGGGAGGAGGGATTTGTAGGTTGAAAGAACACTTGGCTGGTATAAGAGGCCAAGTTGCTCCATGCATGGCCCCATTAGAGGTGATTGGACATATTAGATTGGAATTGCAAAACTAGATTTAAAATTTGAAGAAGACAAGGCTAGGCAAACATAGATGGTTGTAGCATGTTTTTCAAACTCTAAAGCCTAGAGGCCATTTAGAGCTCATTGATTGTGTAGTGTGTTGTTGATATGTATTGCACTCGATGTCATTTTGAAATTTTTGATGTATTTACCTTTACATGGTATATGCATGAGAAGACTCTGCATATTTTGCCTCTAATGGTTTGGAATCTTTAAAATATATATTATTATTAAATTTAAACATTTTATGTATTTTTTAATAAATTGAATCATTGAAATCAGATCGGTCTGAGTCAATCCGAGTTGACCCTTGGTCGATTTCGAATCCGAGTTTTAAAACATTGGCTTCAAATACTTAAGAAATGTAAGAAAGGACCAACACCTATGAGCCAAAAGGGAGTTGAATGCTTTAGGGGATTAGGGAAAATGAGAAAGGATCAAACCCCAATTTAGAAATAACTCGATCCCAAATATGTAGTGTTAGAGGCATAAATGGATGTGTCCAAAGTCCAAAGATTGGAATTTCAAGACTTTGGAAGAGGTGGTAG
>ML831663.1:0-12522 GCA_009831015.1 Picea engelmannii | reverse complement strand
TGTGTTTTCTGATGATAAGGGTTTGAACAACAGTGTTGAGTTGGCATTAGCCAACTTGAATCTTAATGAACTAGTGCTAGATCCGGTCACTTTTGATGATGGTGATCCTCTTGAGGGGTCATCCTCCAGAGTCCACATCAACAAATGCACGGATTGCATTGGATATAGGGGAGAAGGAGGAGGAGGAGGAGGATGGAGGAGAGAGCAGTGGTAGTGATGCCAATCTTGATGATTATGACATGGAGGACTACTGACAGTCACGACTCATGAGCTATGAGATTTTTCCATCTACAGTTCTAGTATCTACCCTATGGCTATTTTGTATTTTTCATTGGCATTCCCACCTATAGTATCAGTGACTCTTATTTGATGTTGTAGAAGCCATTTAGAGCCTCATTGATTATGTATTTATGTTCCGATCTCTAGATATGTATTGCACTTGGTGTCGTTTTGATATATTCATGAGCATACTTTGGATATGTTGTCTCTAATTGTCTCTAATGCTTTGGAAACATGATTTAAAATCTTAAAAATATTTTTTTTCGTTAAAATTTAAATATTTTATGTATTTTTTTAAAAACCGGTTCCGATTCCGGTTCAGGTTGGACCCTCGATCGGTTCCGGTTCCGATTCAGGTTGGACCCTCGATCGGTTCCGGTACCGGTTTCGGTTTTTAAAACATTGCACATACCATGATACCCGGACTCATTACCTCATGGAGCAAGAACCATCTATGCCACAGGACCAAACCGAAGGCGATGGATGTTGTTGCTGCTGAGAACGTGGAGGTGCTGAAAAGAAGAAAAGATGGGCCCTCCAGGGCCATGCTCAAGTCGATCTGGCTTTCGGTACTCCATGTCTAGGACATGTGAGGCTTGAGACATAATCTCCTTAGTTATCCCTAAAAGTGGGGATAACAGGTACCCTTCCTAAGTTGCACAAGACTGGCTCTTGATGCTTGGGACTTTACATCATATGGGGGTGCTAGATTTTGTTGTAACAAGTAGGACTAGATGATAAACAATGTCAACTCAGAACACCATGATCTTAAGCCATCATCAAAGTTCTAATTGTATCAATAATGAATTAATCAATAAAACAAGACCTCTGCCTCTCTCAAAAACTAAAAATACATGAGTTGTTTAGTCAAGAATCTCATTACCAAATTTCAATGTGAACATCTTAGAATTTTCAACATCTCATGCTTATATTAGCATCTATGGTTTATACCCAAATGGTTCTTCAAAATGAAAATGTAGATGCTATTTTTCTTGATTATACCTTCCAAGCACATGCTAATTACTTACCATTCTTATACAAAAACCACTAAAGGATGCTAAGTGGAAAGCTAGCTCTTCATCCAACACAATAGGTGACACACATGCTCTCAAGAACAACAAACCCAGTAGCCCTATGAGCCAACTCACTACATAGTTAAGATAAGATAAGATCATTTTATTAATGTCCGACTAATGATCACAAAAGTAGGTCAAAGGGACTATTGAGTACAATGATGTCATTACAAAGCAGGAGTACCAAAAGGTTTCCTATAAAAGGCAAGATGTAAAAAGTAAAGTGAAATAAGGTATAGAAGTAGAAAGTGAGATCTACGTTGAGCCATGAAGAACCCTCGACCTCGAACCCAAAACCTGCTCTGACGAGGAGATGTACTGTAGAAGAAGGTTCAAGAACAAGAGGAGCCAGAGGTAATGAAATAGGTATGTCATGGAATGGACCCATCTCTCCTACTATTCAAGGTTGAATGAAGAAAGTTGAGTATCATAGGATGTCCAGAAGGGGAACTGATGGTATGCATGGATCCTCTGCTATGTTGTTGACTGGAAGAGGTAGTACACCGACGAGGTCTAGGGGATATCATCCATCTCCGAGGAAGGGATTTGGTCTAATCATGTTGCGGGAATCTCATGGGACGGGGGAAGGTCCCACGGGTCCGCACTGATATGGAGTCTGGAGCTATGTTGGTGTCGGTCTGTCTCTTAGTGCCCCTTCCTAAGGGTAGCATCGTGAAGAAGGAGGTGATCCGTCGGATAGGGTTTGGTCTCATAGGAGGTTGAAGAGTATGGGCTTGGAGCCTAAAGGCCTCCTGTACGTATAAGGCTAGGCACTGTTGATCAGGATACCCGAGGAAGCCAGTGAGGGTTTAAGTCCCCCTAAATAAGCAATGAAGTGCTCCTCAATCTCGACCTCTTGTAACTGGCATTGCTGACAAATCCTATCTTGTCGATCAATATGGTGGTCTACCTCCACCCAAAGTCTATGAGAGCCCACTTTGAACTAGCCTAGAGGAATGTGAAGAGCGTGTACCCAGTGGCAGAGTGTATATTGGGGATCGAACGATGAGCCTGTCCCTAAGCTCCAAGAAGTGCTCAATGTAAAAGGCCATCTTTGCGCATAACCCACCAGGAGGGTTAACCCAAGTGATCTGGATAAACTACTTGTAAATGTCATCCCCGATGATCTTGTTCAACACCTGTATAGTTGGTTGGAGATGACCAGGTGCATCCAAGGAGTATCTAAACAGAGGGAGATGATCTATCTGACTACCCACAGACTCTAAAAGATCTGAGACCCCCACAAACCAACCTTGAGCTCGACTCAATGGGCCAGAGATGGAAATGGTCTCAGAAGAGCAATAGGCCAAGTACAGGTACCAGTCTCACCCCTTCGCCGAGTCAGATAAGCTCTGGATGCAGAAAAGAGACCAATATGAACACTGTCTCAACTCGGAGGGGGCAATCCCCAAACTCTGCTAGGATGATGTGTTGAGCGTTGACATTTGGGTAGCTTGGAAAGTGCTCCCCTTGTGTTTGTGAGTCTCTAAACACAAAGGGGGAGACTATTACCCTTATACCTTACTTTATGTTCTAATTTCACTTTGACTTAGTCACTTAAGTCATAAAGTGACAATTAATTCACAAAGTAGGTGAATTAATAGACATAAAGGAAACTGTGTAAACTTGAGCAAAGTGGATTTCCAAGTGATATTTATGAGAAGTGATCTCACCCATTGATTGGACATGGCTAGATCTGATCTAGGCCATTGATCTTTTAGGTTTGGACAAAGAGAGGCTAAAGGAGGCAAAAGGGTAAGGATGAGACTCATTCTCACTTGAGAGAGTTGAGTGAAGAGAGGAAGAGAAGAAGAAGACTTGGGCACATACTTGAGGAGGAGAAGGTCGCATGAAGTCAAGGCTTGGAGAGGAAGAAGGACAAGGGCGCACCATTGTTAAGAAGGCTTGAACTTGAGGAGGTGCCTTGGTGGGAGGCTAGGGCGCATGAGCAAGAAGTCTTTTCTTCATTGGAGCTTGAGCTAGTAGGAGGGCGCACTCGGGGAGTGAGGGCATAACTAGCTTGGGGGAGGGCGCATTTACTTGGAGAGGTTGCTTGGGAGAGGGCACACCTTTGTGTAAAAGGGCATGCAAGTTTACAACTAGTAGGCAAAGGCTTCAAGGAGGGCACTACACTTCTTTCAGTCAGACAAAGCATCTAGAGGGGCAAAGTCAAGGCTAGCAGGCACAAGTTTCGAGGAACCCCATTACAAACTTGAGGATAAGCATGGATTGTATCAGGTTCCTTGTGTATTTATTTGTTGTAGCATTTGCTTTCAGATCTCTATAATAAATCTATCTCTTATTGGTTTTCCCCATGGGGTTTTTTTCCAAGGTCATGTTGACCAAAACCCACTTGTGTACTTTTGTCATGTTTGCTTAGTATTTTCAGTTGTAGGTTGTGAAAGATCCTAGAGGTGTGTTTGATGTTTAATGTGTGTTATTGAAGGCTAACTTGGACAACAAAACCATCCATTATTGAACCTTATAACGAGAGGCACTAAAGAGCATCAGACCAAAGTTTTATGGGCAGATTTGAAGAGGGTAAAGTTCAGATTTAGTGGGTTGTTTTGAACAGTGAGAAGGCTGTCCTAAAACAGTTTGAAAGAACCCAAACTTAGTGCCCAACAAGAGGTCAAATGACAGGCCAGTTGGGCAGCCCATAGAACCTCGAAAAATCTTCAATGAGGAACTATCTGCTTGCATCTAATGATGCATCACAGGAGAAGGGTCGGGACTCTCTCAACTGAGGCTCAATCAGACTCTAATAAAGAAGGCCCCCAAATCTCTAAGGTGGTGGAAGTAGCTTCCTCGCTAAGGGGGAGTGTTGATGTTTTTAGTAGCATCGGACAGGTACTTCCACATTGGCTTCTGTCTAGCACATGGAATTCATCTAATGCCTCTCAAAACAATTCACCTTGGTTAAGTGAATAATTAAAGTGGATGACATTTTAGAATTAATGGAGGTTATTTAAGTTAAATGCCTAAATTTTTGGCATTAGTAACTTAAGTGACTTAAATTAAGTCCTAGCCATTGGATCTAAAAGTGAAGGTGAGATTAGATCTCAGCCTTTTATCACTTTGGAGATCTAGGGTTTTGGTTAGTGATTGATTTGGACAAATCTCAATATTATAAAGTCAGCCTAAGTGAGAGGAGGAGATATAGTGATGGTATACAAAGAGTGAGTAAACATCCAGGTGTGCAGGGGCAAAGGCCAAGGAAAGGGTTCAAAGGGATAGCAAAGGGATAGCAAGGGATATAGCAGCCAACCAGCAAGATCAAAAGACTGATCTTGAGGTTTCTAGGGCTTGGCTATTTGTTGATTTGTATTTCCTCTTAACGGCCATTATCCTAGGACGGAAGACCTAATTTTCTAGCAACAAAATCATCACATGTTTGATTTTCCCGCAAGGGTTTTTCCAAGGGTTACTTACCCAGAAATCTATTGTGCAAATGTGTTTGGTTTATGATTTTGCTTCCGTTGAATTTTAATGGTTAAGTAACCTAGTTGTGTTATTATTCAGTAAATGTGTTTTTCTCGGAATTAATGGTCGGGTACTAGGTCAAGAGAAAATTAACAATACCCTCTTCTCCCTAGATTCCTTCTCTTTTCATTACAAAGTTCAGTCCCCACCACAAAAAAGTTCATACCTCCACAATACATTTTCATCTAGGATAGCTTCTCACTACTCCTCCATTTTAAGGTATGGACCATTAGTGCTAAGAATAGTAAAGCTTCAGCTAAGTTCTTCATAGTAGAAAATTATGGAAATAGTTAAGATTAATAGAGTGGAGTTCCTAAGTTATACAGATCTTTTCCTACAAATTACCAATTCCCTAGATCTCTCCACAACTCCAAAAATTTCAAAATGCCACCATAAGAACAAATGACAAAAAACCCTCCTAGACCCATCTACACCAATCATAGTTTCTTGAAAGATGACTATGTCAAGATTATACTTTGCCTAATACTTTCTTAATGGATCTTTTCTTGTGGGGAAAACCAAATCACCCTAATGTTCAAGCATAGTAGGATCATTTTTTACCTCCAACAGAGGCCTTTCCTGATTTAAGTGCCCAACTATTGTCTTCTCCCTTCCTTCTTGTATCTCTTTCTCTATCAACTATTGTGCTAGACTCAAGAATGACCTTTGACATTGACTTGAATGGCATGTGGATTGACATAATCCGACATCCAGACCCCTGCAATCATAGCTTGAACCTCTAAACTTCTTGTTGCAGACATGAGACGATATTTTTTCTTCCTATTGAGCACATAATCCCAATCTAAAGAACTAGTAATTGTGTTAGTCCCTACTTCAAAACATAAGCTACCACCTCTTCCAAAGTCTTGAAATTCCAATCTTTGGACTTTGGACACATCCATTTATGCCTCTAACACTACATATTTGGGATCGAGTTATTTCTAAATTGGGGTTTGATCCTTTCTCATTTTCCCTAATCCCCTAAAGCATTCAACTCCCTTTTGGCTCATAGGTGTTGGTCCTTTCTTACATTTCTTAAGTATTTGAAGCCAATGTTTTAAAACTCGGATTCGAAATCGACCAAGGGTCAACTCGGATTGACTCAGACCGATCTGATTTCAATGATTCAATTTATTAAAAAATACATAAAATGTTTAAATTTAATAATAATATATATTTTAAAGATTCCAAACCATTAGAGGCAAAATATGCAGAGTCTTCTCATGCATATACCATGTAAAGGTAAATACATCAAAAATTTCAAAATGACATCGAGTGCAATACATATCAACAACACACTACACAATCAATGAGCTCTAAATGGCCTCTAGGCTTTAGAGTTTGAAAAACATGCTACAACCATCTATGTTTGCCTAGCCTTGTCTTCTTCAAATTTTAAATCTAGTTTTGCAATTCCAATCTAATATGTCCAATCACCTCTAATGGGGCCATGCATGGAGCAACTTGGCCTCTTATACCAGCCAAGTGTTCTTTCAACCTACAAATCCCTCCTCCCCCCCCCAACTCTTATGCATTTCTTGCAATATTTGCAATAAATCTCCTCATCAACAAGATCAACATGGATCCATGCAGGGTCTTTGACTCTTGGGGCAACAACGATGGTAAAATTCCAATCTGCAAATTCAAATATGCAACATTGCAAAAAGCAAACCCCATCCTAAATTCTTAATATGCAAAGTTCATACTTCAAACTTCAAACTTCAAACTAGTATAAGGTTGAAAGTACAAAATTTATCATTTCAGATTGATTTCAGATCTGCAATTTACTGAGAAGAAAACATAGGGACATATTTATCATTTAGGATACGGTATACCTACTTGGGACAATGCCTTTTGATGAAGTGCATGTGTAGCTCGATGTGTTTGCTACGTTGATGTTGAAATGGATCTTTGGTGAGATTGATGCATTATGATTTTCACACCAGAGGGTGGTCAGATGTTTTTGCTGGAATCCAAACTATGAAAGAATTTTTCAAAGCCAGGAGGCTTTTTGACGTGCATTAACCATTGCCCGATACTTTGCTTCTGTTGAATAAAGAGCAATAGCCTATTGTTTCTTACAATCCCAAGTGACAAGTCCAGAACCAAGGCTGAAAACATAACCTGTAGTAGACTTTCGATCATTAGGGTCGTCAGCCCAATCTAAATCAGTGAAACCAACAAACAAAGGAGTCCCCCCTGAACTGTAATGTATACCAAACTTAACTGTATCTCGGACATACCGAAGTATCCTTTTTGTTGTTTTCCAATGGCCTTCATGGGGTGTTTGCATATACCAGAAAACAAGACCAACAACAAAGGAAATATTAGGACAGGTATGAGTCAAATATAAGAGGCTACCAAATAATTGACAATACAAAGTGGCATCAACTTCGGGAGTAGTACAAGTGGCAGCAAGTATGACTCCAGACTATGACTCCAGACTAGAAGGGAGAGGAGGCTGGTTTAGAATCTTCTATGTGAAAGTGACAAAGGTCATAGGCATACTTAGACTGGGAAAGGGAACTACCTTCTTTAGTTTGCAAAATTTGGAGGCCAAGGAAATAATGCAAATGCCTTAAGTCTGTGACATCAAATTTATTTTTAAGGACGGATCTCATATGGGTTAAAAGTTTAGGGTCACTACTAGTGAAGATAAGGTCATCAACATAAAGAACAAGGATTATGAGATGACTTCCTATTTTCTTGGTATGGACATTAGGGTCGGAATGACATCTAAAAAAGTTGGTGTCAAGAAGAAAGTTGTCCATTTTAGCATACCAAGTTCGAGTTTGCTTAAGACCATAAAGAGATTTATTAAGGTGACAAACAAGGTTGGAGTCATTCTAGATATAGCCAAGAGGTTGTTCCATGTAGATTTCTTCTTGCAAATCCCCATGCAAGAATGCGGATTTAACATCCATCTAATCGACCTCCCATTTATGGGAGGCAGCAAGGCCTAGAACAAGGCGGATGGAATTCATTATGGCTACGGGGGCAAAGGTTTCATTGTAGTCAATGCCTTCAACTTGAGAGAATCCTTTGGCAACTAACCAAGCCTTGTGTCTTTCAACACTTCAATCTGATGCATACTTTGACAACATAGGGTGGTCGGATGTTTTTGCTAGAATCCAAACTCTTAAAGGATTTGTCAAAGCTAGAAGGCTTCTTGACTTGCATTAACCATTGCTCGATACTCTGCTTCTATTGAAGAAAGAGCAATAGCTTGTTGTTTCTTACAAGCCCAAGTGACAGGTCTAGAACAAAGGCTGAAAACATAACCTGCAGTAGACTTTCAATCATCAAGGTCATCGGCCCAATCTATATCAGAAAAAAACCAACCAACAAAGGAATCCCCTCTAAACTGTAATGTATCCCAAACCTAAATGTATCTTGGACATACTGAGGTATCCTTTTTGTTTCTTTCCAATGGCTTTCATGGGGTGTTTGTATATACCATGCAACAAGACCAACATCAAAGGAAATATAAGTGAAATAAAGCATAAAAGAACAAAATAACCTAAAGCCGAAGTGACTTTATTAATGCCTATGTCTAATATCTAATTGACCATTATAATCTGATATTTACTTTAACAGTAATCCCTTTGCTCCTAAGAATGACCTAACTTTGAGAAAAGGATGTTGATATTGTGGTAGTTGCGGGAGGTATTTACCTCCACGTGTCACCCTGACGAGAATAGAATATTTCGAGAAGCAAGAAGAAACCCCAAAGCATTGAACATAACCCTAGAAGACAAGTCGACTCAAGGAAATATTTAATATTAAGTATTTAGCCTCCAGAATGAGAAGTCGACCCAGACAGCTCAAGAGAAACAGTATAAATACAAGTAGCCAGACCTCATTTGGTACACACAGCTCGAAATTACAGCAGTGAAGAAGTGCGAACTACAGAAACTGGCCATGTGCGCAAGTCCTGGGAGTAGCTGCAGCTGCAGCTACTGCAATCTGTATTCTCGGTTTGGGCTCGGACTTTCTATTGGTTATGGTTGGACTTTTTGATCAGTCTTGGTTATCTTTGCTTGTTGCATTAGCCTTGGTTGGCTATTGGTTTGCTTCTGGAATAATTCTCTGTCAAGGTTAAGGTGCTCGAGGGTGGCTTCAGCCTATGGTTGGGTGACAATAGTGCTATATTGTCTATGGTTAAACAAGCACATCCATTATTTTCTAAAATGTTATGGGCCCACACTATCTTCGGACAGTGTAACCGCTGAAAGATAGATTGGGAGGATTTGTTCAATTACAGTTGCAGTTGCAGCCAGTTTTTTGCTGCAGGAATGAAACCCTAACCCTCTTGTTGAGGGACCTTAAGTGAAGACATTGACCTAATTTATGGATAGCCTAGTGCGCCCTAGCCTAGCGCATCTCCTGGTACTCTCAGCAAGCTAAGACGTCAAGTTTGAGTTTTTTTTGGGTCAAAGTCAAGGGTTGACCAAGTCAAAGCAATTATGACTTACTCTATGAAGTCAGAAAACAAGTTAGAAGGGGCTTCTAACTTCAGAGCGTGGAAGACAAGGATTGACCTCATCCTTGCCAAGAATAAAGTGTTGGATATCATGAAAGTAAAGATCGTGGAACCACAGTTCGAAGAAGGAAAAGAGAAAGAACCTCAGAACGTTGTCGTTATGGAGAAGTTCAAAGACAATGACATCAATGCCATGAGTATCATAGTGGACTCCATAAAAGACCACTTGATACCCTACATCTCCCATCTTGACTCATCTAAGAAGATGTACGATGCCCTAACAAACCTCTTCTTAGTCAGAAACATTGGACAAGTAATGACTTTGAAAAATGAGCTTCGTGACATGAAAATGAATGATGATGACAACATAACATCATACCTTGTGAGAATCTCTCAGTTAAGAGATCGACTACAAGCCATTGAAGAAATCATTTCAGAGAAGGAACTGGCAAACATAGTACTCAATGGCCTTCCCTAGAAATGGGATGCATATCCCGCAAGCATGAACACAAGAAAGGAGTATCCCACATTTGAAGAACTTTGGACATGTTGTGCACAAGAAGAATCAAGGATTAGTGCAAAAGAGAAACCCTCAAAGAAGGTCAGGCAGGATAAAACAGACTTCTTCTTCTAAGACAAGGTAACAATATTCTTCATAATTCTTGTACATACCATGTTTACATAGTTTTTGTACATATCTTGCATATTTGTTTCTTAGAAGATAAGATGTTCAAAGAGAAACAATACCTACGGAAGAATAATAAGATAAGGATTGTTATCACAGTGAATACAAGTCAAGCAATACACATGAAAAAGATGAAGCACATTGACAATCCTTGGTAACAATTCTTGCGGAAGCTATTAACATGAGACAAGTTGCAAGATAAGCCGGAAATCAAAAACAAACTTGAAGAAACCTGGAAGAAGTAAAAACAAAAAGAAGTCGGCAATCAAAAGGAAATTGGAAAAAGACTTGTGACACTTTACAGAAGTCAATAAGGATGCAGACGAAAGCATGGACTCTCTTAGATGGAGGAAGTCGATTATATAATTCCAAGAAAAGAGCATGCATTCATACATGAAGCAAGGATTAGGAGGGAGATAATCCTAAATAATATGATCCATTGAGGACTATGAAGTATATATCCATGTTCCCATTGATGGTAGCAACCATCAAAAGAAGCAAGTGTTCAGTTTGACTTTCAAAGAAGTCTTCTTTGAAAAGAAGCCTTAAAGTATCCCTGGTTGTCCATCCACATCCATGATCCTATGATGAAAGAAAGAAGTTGCAATCTTCAGGGCATGGAATCTATAGAAAACTTCATGGACCCAAGAGCTAAAGAGAAACATGAGGAAGAACATGAAGATTCCAAGAGAGAAAGAAAAACCAGAACAACCAGTCATTATATCGAGAATCACAAGACTACCAACTTGGTTTAAACCCACTAGAAGCAATCAAGCAGAAGAAATGGAAGTTGTGATGAAGAACAGTGTATGAAAGACTTATGAATGGAAGCATCGCGAAATTCAGAACTAGAGATTCTCCCAGATGGAGGGAGAAGACTATGATGATAGCTTGTTCCAGTAGCCAGACATACCTCTATCTGAGCCATTATATCTTCTGCAATATCCATGGGTTGTAGTTTACATCAGATGAATGCAAAGACTGTTCTCCAGAGTAATTGAACAAGAAGCGTATGTAGAGCAACCTCAAGGTTTTGAGGTATATCAGTAAGAGACCCTTGTATGAAGATGGAAGAAGATCTTGTATGGATTCAAACAACTTGGTGCAAAGCCTCTCATGCGAAGCAGAAGCATGATGAAAACTTTCTTGACAGAGAACAGAATGGTTACTCAGAAATTCAGGATGATGAATTGCTAATACATGACAAACTCTCATGATGACAAAAGAAGAGCTACTTGGATATGTTTCAGTTTGAGCTTTGCCACAATGTCATGGGCTAGCAAGAAACAAAAGTGTTGAATTCAACAATGATATATTGTAATGATCAAGAGCAATATGAAGCCTTCAGAGAAAACCAGTGTTCCAGACAGACCGAAGTACACTGAGATCAAGCATTACATTCTCTGTGATAAAGTCCAGAAAAGAGAAGTGGTTCTCCAATATATATCTCCACAGATGAGTAGATAGCAGATATTTTGGTAAAGCCTCAGTCCAAGATGGAAAAAGTTTGCGTACTCAAGAAACAAGCTGGAGCTCGTGGAGACGACTTCCTTATTGAAAAAGGAAGAGATTACTCCCAGGTTGGGAGGGAGCACTGATGTGTTATTGATTTATGGACAGTCATTTTTCAGCTTGAAAAATGGTCCAAGATGAGTAGTTCCTTTCCAGTTCGGAAAGTGGTTTGACATTTCTGACGGATAGGCATTTTCCAGTTCGTTAATCTTGCAGATCTTGTATCCTACTTGATATATGCATGCTTATGGACAAATGATTTATATGATTATCTCAAATGATAAATGTTAAGTGTTGAATGCCTTTGTTCTATTTTGCAATAAACTCCTAGAAGTAGTTCTTTTGTTTTTTCTTAGTTTAAAAGAGCCTTAGTATTTTTTTAGGGACTACCCCCCTTGGCTTCGCTAGGAGTTGGCCTAAACGGAGGAGTTGAGGATCAGGTGACAGCACCTTGACTTGAAACTTGCCCCCAAGGACACACAAAGTGGATTGAAGATTTCTTCCATGTTACCCCAAGTGTGTATAAGGCAACAACATTTTTGGCGTCGTTGCCGGGGACAAATCTTTCTATTCTCGGAACACGACCTTTGTTTTCCTTTTTGCATTTTGCTTTGTTTGATGCTTCTTGTTTGTTTAGAATAAACTTGATCATCTGGCGACTCCACTTCAGAATAATTTGACAAAGTATTCTGCAAGGAGGAACTCACGGTTTGCTTAGCTTCAACCTTAGACCCGAAGGTGTTTTTTGAGGAAGTTAGCCAAGCTTTCTTCTCGTAGGATCCTTGATAATTTTGGGTCCCAGTCCATTTTTGTTAGACTTTTCTTTTTTCTAATAAATCTAGTTTAAAAATGGATGATCTTTATAAACCTATTGATTTTTCTGCAATAAGTGGTTATCCACATATAATTCCAGAAAATGCTTTACAAAATTTGCCTTGTTTTCAAAGTAATAATATTGTTGATGCTAGACGTCATGTTAAGAAAGTTTCACATTGCTTCAATAAATG
>ML831662.1:26944-46571 GCA_009831015.1 Picea engelmannii | reverse complement strand
GGCCGGTTTGGTCATAAACCGGCCGGTTCCGTCTTAAACCGGTCGGCCGGTTCGGTTTTTCAACCGGTTCGACCCGGTCAGCTATCAAACCGGTCAAACCGGCCGGTTTCCGGTTCCAACCGGCCGGTTTTTAAAACACTGATGTAGACTAGGCTAGGTAGAGTAGGTTATGATAGAGTAGGCCAGGCTAGGTAGAGTAGGCTAGGATAGAGTAGGATAGGCTAGGATAGAGTAGTTTAGGCTAGGTAGAATAGGCTAGGATAGAGTAGAGTAGGCTAGGCTATGATAGAATAGAGTAGGCTAAGCAAGGCTATGATAGAGTAGGCTAGGCTAGGCTAGGCTAGGTTAGATTAGGCTAGGCTAGGTAGAGCAGGTTAGGCTGGAGTAGGCTAAGATACAGTAGGCTAGGTTAGGCTACGTAGAGTAGGCTAGGCTAGTTTAGGCTAGGTAGAGTAGGCTAGGATAAGATAGAGTAGGCTAGGCTAGGTAGAGTAGGTTAGGCTAGGTAGAATAGGCTAGGATAGAGTAGAGTAGGCTAGGCTACGATAGAATTGAGTAGACTAGGCTAGGCTAGGTTAGAGTAGGCTAGGTAGAGTAGGTTAGGCTAAAGTAGGCTAGGATAGAGTAGACTAGGCTAGGTAGAGTACGTTCGGTCAGGTAGAGTAGGCTCGACCAGGTAGAGTAGACTAGGATAGAGTAGGCTAGGCTAAGCTAGGCTAGGTAGAATAGGCTAGGATAGAGAAGGCTAGGTTAGAATAGAGTAGGCTAGGCTAGGATAGAGTAGGTTAGGCTAGGATAGGATAGAGTAGGCTAGGCTAGGTATAGTAGGCTGGGCTAGGCTAAGCTAGGCTAGGTAGAATAATCTAGGATAGAGTAGGCTAGGTTAGAGTAGAGTAGGCTAGGCTAGGATAGGAGAGAGTAGGCTAGGCAAGGCTAGGATAGAGTAGGCTAGGATAGGCTATGCTAGGTTAGATTAGAGTAGGCTAGGTAGAGCATGTTAGGCTGGAGTAGTTTAGGATAGATTAGGCTAGGCTAGGCTAGGTAGAGTAGGCTAGGATAGAGTAGGCTAGGCTAGGTAGAGTAGGCAAGGCTAGGCTAGGATAATATAGAGTAGGCTAGGCTAGGCTAGAATAGGATAGAGTATTCTAGGCTAGGTAGAGTAGGCAAGGTTAGGATAGGATAGGACAGAGTAGTCTAGGTAGAGTAGGCTAGACTACGCTAGGCTAAGTAGAGTAGGCTAGGTTAGGCTAGGTTAGGTAGAGTAGGCTAGGCTAGGCTAGAATAGGATAAAATACGCTAGATAAAGTAGGCTAGGCTATGCTAGGCTAGGTCGAGTAGGCTAGGCTAAGTTAGGCTAGGTAGAGTAGGCTAGGTAGAATATGCTAGAGTAGGCTAGGCTAGGCAAGGATAGGATAGAGTAGGCTATGCTAGGCTAGGCTAGGTAGAGTAGGCTAGGGAGAGTAGGCTAGAGTAGACTAGGCTACGTAGATTAGGCTAGGCTCGGATTGGATAGGATAGAGTAGGCTAGGTAGAGTAGGCTAGGCTAGGTTAGGCTACGTAGAGTAGACTACGTAGAGGAGGCTAGAGTAGGCTAGTCTAGGTATAGTAGGCTAGGCTTGGCTAGGGTATGATATAGTAGGCTAGGTAGAGTAGGCTAGGCTAGGCTAAGTAGAGTAGGCTAGGTAGAGTAGAATAGAGTAGGCTAGGCTAGGCTAAGTTGAGTAGGCTAGGAAAGGATAGGATAGGATAGAGTAGGCTGGGCTAGGATAGGTAGAGTAGGTTAGGCTAGGTAGAGTAGGTTAGAGTAGGCTAGGCTAGGTAGTGTAGGCTAGGTAGAGTAGGCTAGAGTAGGCTAGGCTAGGTAGAGTAGGCTAGGCTAGGTTAGGATAGGATAGAGTAGGCTATGTAGAGTAGGCTAGGCTAGGTTAGGCAAGGTAGAGTATGCTAGGCTAGGCAAGGATATGATAGAGTAGGCTAGGTAGAGTAGGCTACGTAGAGTGAGCTAGAGTAGGCTAGGCTAGGTAGAGTAGGCTAGGTTAGGCTAGGCTAGGCTAGGATAGGATAGAGTAGGCTAGGTAGAGTAGGCTAGGTTAGGATAGGTAGAGTTCGCTGGGCTAGGCTAGGTTAGGTAGAGTAGGCTAGGCTAGGCTAGGATATGATAGAGTAGTCTAGGTAGAGTAGGCTAGACTATGCTAGACTAGGCTAGGTAGAGTAGGCTATGTAGAATAGACTAGAGTAGGTTAGGCTAGGTAGTGTAGGCTAGGTAGTGTAGGCTAAAGTAGGCTAGGCTAGGTAGAGTAGGTTAGGCTAGGATAGAGTAAGTTAGGTAGAGTAGACTAGGATAGGCTAGGCTAGATAGTGTAGGCTAGGCTAGGTTAGGCTAGGTTGAGTAGGCTAGAGTAGGTTAGGCTAGGTAGAGTTGGTTAGGCTAGCCTAGGATAGGATAGAGTAGGCTAGGTTAGGTAGAGTAGGCTAGAGTAGGCTAGGCTAGGTAGAGTAGGCTAGGCAAAGCTAGTATAAGAGAGAGTAGGCTAGGATAGGATATAGTAGGCTAGGTAGAGTAGGCTAGGCTAGGCTAGGCTAGGTAGAGTAGGCTAGGCTCGGCTAGGTCAGGTAGAGTAGGCTAGGCTAGGCTAGGATAGGATAGAGTAGGCTAGGTAGATTAGGCTAGGCTATGATAGGCTAGGTAGAGTAGGCTAGGTAGAGTAGGCTAGATAGAATAGGCTAGAGTAGGCTAGGCTAGGTAGAGTAGGCTAGACTAGACTAGGATAAGATAGAGTAGGCTAGGCTAAGTAGAGTAGGCTAGGCTAGGCTAGGCTAGGTAGAGTGGGCTAGGTTAGGATAGAGTAGGGTAGGTAGAGTAGACTAGGCTAGGATAGGCTAGGTAGAGTAGGCTAGACTAGGTTAGGCTAGGTAGAGTAGGCTAGAGTAGGTTATGCTAGGTAGAGTTGGCTAGGATAGGATAGAGTGTCTAGGCAGGGTAGGCTAAGCTAGGCTAGGCTAGGTAGAGTAGGCTAAAGTTGGCTAGGCTAGGTAGAGTAGGCTAAAGTTGGCTAGGCTAGGTAGAGTAGGTCAGGCAAAGCTAGGATAGGAGACAATAGGCTAGGCTAGGATATGATAGAGTAGGCTAGTCTAAGCTAAGTAGAGTAGGCTAGGTAGAGTAAGCTAGGCTAAGTAGAGTAGGCTAGTCTAAGTAGTGTAGGCTAGGTAGAGTAGGTTAGGCTAAATTAGGCTAGGATAGAGTAGGCTGGGCTAGGTAGAGTAGGCTAGGATAGAGTAGGCTAGGATAGAGTAGGCTAGTGTAGTTTAGGCTAGGATAGGATAGAGTAGGGTAGGCTAGGCTAAGCTAGGCTAGATAGAATAAGTTAGGATAGAGTAGGCTAGGTTAGAGTAGAGTAGGCTCAGGAAGGATAGTATAGGCTAGGCTAGTATAGGATAGAGTAGGCTAGGCTAGGCTAGGATAGAGTAGGCTAAGCCAGGCTATGCTAGGCTAGGTTATAATAGGCTAGCCTAGGTAGAGTAGGTTAGGCTATAGTAGGCTAGGATAGAGTAGACTAGGCTAGGCTAGGTAGAGTAGACTAGGTCTAGTAGGCTAGGCTAGTCTTGGCTAGGTAGAGTAGGCTAGGCTAAGCTATGCTAGGCTAGGTAGGGTAGGCTAGGATAATCTAGTCTAGGTAGAATTTAGAGTAGACTAGGCTAGGTTATGATAGGTTAGAGTAGGCTAGGCTAGGTAGAGTAGGTTAGGCTAGAGTAGGCTAGGATAGAGTAGGCTAGGCTAGGCTAGGTAGAATAGGCTAGGCTAGGATGGACTAGGCTAGTCTAGGTTAAAGTAGGCTAGGCTAGGTAGAGTAGGCTAGATAGAGTAGGTTAGGCTAGAGTAGGCTAGGTAGAGTAGATTAGGCTAGAGTAGGCTAGGCTAATCTGGTCATACAAACCCAGTGTCAACCTTTAGGCTAGGTTAGAGTAGAGTAGGCAAGGCTACGATAGAAAATAGTAGGTTAGGCTAGAATAGGTTAGAGTAGGATAGTATAGGTTAGTATAGGTTAGAGTAGGCTAGGCTAAGTAGAATATGATAGGTAGAATATGTTAGGCTAGAGTAGGCTAGGCTAGGTAGAGTAGGTAGGACAGGTAGAGTAGGCTAGGATAGAGTAGGCTAGGCTAAGCTGGGCTAGGTAGAATAGGATATGATAGAGTAGGTCAGGTTAGAGTAGAGTAAGCTAGGCTAGGATAGTGTAGGTTAGGCTAGGATAGGATAGATTAGGTTAGGCTAGGCTGGGCTAGGTTAGAGTAGGTTAGGCTAAGTAGAGTAGGTTAGGCTAGAGTAGGCAAGGATAGAGTAGGTTAGGCTAGGCTAAGTAGAGTAGGCTAGGCTATTCTAGGGTGGGTAGAGTAGGCTATGATAGAGAAGGCAGGGCTAGGCTAGGATAGGATAGAATAGATTAGGCTAGGCTAGGATAGAGTAGGCTAAGTTAGAGTAGAGTAGGCTAAGCTAGGATAGTGTAGGCTAGGATAGGATAGGATAGAGTAGGCTAGGCTAGGCTAGGATAGAGTAGGGTAGGGTAGGGTAGGCTAGGTCAGAGTAGGCTAGGCTAGGTAGAGTAGGTTAGGCTAGAGTAGGCTAGGTAGAGTAGGCTAGGCTAGTCTAGGCTAGGTAGAGTAGGCTAGGATAGAGTAGGCAAAGCTAGGCTAGGCTAGGATAGAGTAGGCTAGGCAAGGTAGAGTAGGTTAGGATAGAGTAGGCAAGGCTAATCTAGGCTAGGTAGAATAGGCTAGGTTAGAGTAGAGTAGACTAGGCTAGGATAGTGTAGTCTAGGCTAGGCTAGGTTAGAGTAGGAGAGGCTAGGTAGAGTAAGTTAGTCTAGAGTAGGCTAGGCTAGGCTAGGCTAGAATAGGCTAGGCTATGTAGAGTAGGTTAGGCTAGAGTAGGCTAGGATAGAGTAGGTTAGGCTACGCTAGGTAGAGTAGGCTACGCTATTATAGGGTAGGTAGAGTAGGCTACGATAGAGAAGGCAGGGCTAGGCTAGGCTAGGCTAGAGTAGGCTAGGATAGAGTAGGTTAGGCTACGCTAGGTAGAGTAGGCTACGCTATTCTAGGGTAGGTGGAGTAGGCTACGATAGAGAAGGCAGGGTTAGGCTAGGCTAGGCTAGGCTAGGTAGAGTAGGCTAGGATAGAATAGGCGAGGCTAGGTAGAGTAGGCTAGGCTAGGTAGAGTAGGCAAGGCTAGGCTAAGATAATATAGAGTAGGCTAGGCCAGGCTAGAATAGGATAAAGTAGGCTAGGCTAGGTAGAGTAGGCAAGGTTAGGATAGGATAGGACAGCGTAGGCTAGGTAGAGTAGGCTAGACTACGCTAGGCTAAGTAGAGTAGGCTAGGCTAGGCTAGGTTAGGTAGAGTAGGCTAGGCTAGGTAGAGTAGGCTAGGCTAGGCCAGAATAGGATAAAATACGCTAGGTAGAGTAGGCTAGGCTAGGCCAGAATAGGATAAAATACGCTAGGTAGAGTAGGCTAGGCTATGCTAGGCTAGATCGAGTAGGCTAGGCTAGGTTAGGCTAGGTAGAGTAGGCTAGGTAGAATAGGCTAGAGTAGGGAAGGATATGATAGAGTAGGCTATGCTAGGCTAGGCTAGGTAGAGTAGGCTAGGGAGAGTAGGCTAGAGTAGACTAGGCTACGTAGATTAGGCTAGGCTCAGATTGGATAGGATAGAGTAGGCTAGGTAGAGTAGGCTAGGCTAGGTTAGGCTACGTAGAGTAGGCTATGTAGAGGAGGCTAGAGTAGGCTAGGCTAGGTATAGTAGGCTAGGCTTGGCTAGGGTATGATATAGTAGGCTAGGTAGAGTAGGCTAGGCTAGGCTAAGTAGAGTAGGCTAGGTAGAGTAGAATAGAGTAGGCTAGGCTAGGTAGAGTAGGCTAGGTTAGGCTATGCTAGGCTAGGATAGGATAGAGTAGGTTAGGTAGAGTAAGCTAGGCTAGGATAGGTAGAGTTGGCTGGGCTAGGCTAGGTTAGGTAGAGTAGGCTAGGCTAGGCTAGGATAGGATAAAGTAGTCTAGGTAGAATAGGCTAGGCTATGCCAGACTAGGCTAGGTAGAATAGGCTATGTAGAATAGATTAGAGTAGGTTAGGCTAGGTAGTGTAGGCTAGGCTAGGCTAGGTAGAGTAGGGTAGAGTAGGCTAGGCTAGGTAGAGTAGGTTAGGCTAGGATAGAGTAAGCTAGGTAGAGTAGACTAGGCTAGTGTAGGCTAGGTAGTGTAGGCTAGGTAGTGTAGGCTAGGCTAGGTTGGGCTAGGTTGAGTAGGCTAGAGTAGGTTAGGCTAGGTAGAGTTGGTTAGGCTAGCCTAGGATAGGATAGAGTGGCTAGGTAGAGTAGGCTAGGTCAGGTAGAGTAGGCTAGAGTAGTCTAGGCTAGGTAGAGTGGGCTAGGCAAAGCTAGTATAAGAGAGAGTAGACTAGGATAGGATACAGTAGGCTAGGTAGAGTAGGCTAGGCTAGGCTAGGCTAAGTAGAGTAGGCAAGGAGGAGTAGGATACAGTAGGCTAGGCTAGGATAGGATAGGATAGAGTAGGCTAGGTAGAGTAGTCTAGGCTAGGCTAGGTTAGGTAGAGTAGGCTAGAGTAAGCTAGGCTAGGATAATATAGAGTAGGCTAGGCTAGGGTAGAATAGGATAGAGTAAGCTAGTTAGAGTAGGTTAGGATAGGCTAGTCTAGGAAGAGTATGCTAGGTAGAGTAGGCTCGGCTAGGCTAGCCTAGGTAGAGTAGAGTAGGCTAGGCTAGGCTAGGTAGAGTCATCTAGGCTGGACTATGATAATATAGAGTAGGCTAGACTAGGCTAGAATAGGATAGGGTAGGCTAGGCTAGGTAGATTAGGCTAGGCTAGGCTAGGATAGGATAGAGTAGGCTAGGTAAAGTAGGATAGGCTAGGCTAGGCTAGGTAGAGTAGGCTAGGCTCGGCTAGGCCAGGTAGAGTAGGCTAGGCTAGGCTAGGATAGGATAGAGTAGGTTAGGTAGATTAGGCTAGGCTATGGTAGGCTAGGTAGAGTAGGCTAGGCTAGGCTAGGTAGAGTAGGCTAGATAGAATAGGCTAGAGTAGGCTAGGCTAGGTAGAGTAGGCTAGACTAGACTAGGATAAGATAGAGTAGGCTAGGCTAGCTAGAGTATGCTAGGTTAGGCTAGGCTAGGTAGAGTAGGCTAGGCTAGGATAGAGTAGGGTAGGTAGAGTAGACTAGGCTAGGCTAAGCTAGGTAGAGTAGGCTAGGCTAGGTTAGGCTAGGTAGAGTAGGCTAGAGTAGGTTAGGCTAGGTAGAGTTGGCTAGGATAGGATAGAGTGTCTAGGCAGGGTAGGCTAAGTTAAGCTAGGCTAGGTAGAGTAGGCTAAAGTTGGCTAGGCTAGGTAGAGTAGGTCAGGCAAAGCTAGGATATGAGACAATAGGCTAGGCTAGGAGATGATAGAGTAGGCTAGGCTAAGCTAAGTAGAGTAGGCTAGGTAGAGTAGGCTAGGCTAAGTAGAGTAGGCTAGGTAGAGTAGGTTAGGCTAAAGTAGGCTAGGATAGAGTAGGCTGGGCTAGGTAGAGTAGGCTAGTTTAGTTTAGGCTAGGATAGGATAGAGTAGGGTAGGCTAGGCTAAGCTATGCTAGGTAGAATAAGCTAGGATAGAGTAGGCTAGGGAATGATAGTATAGGCTAGGCTAGTATAGGATAGATTAGGTTAGACTAGGCTAGGATAGAGTAGGTTAAGCTAGGTTATGCTAGACTAGGTTATAATAGGCTAGCCTAGGTAGAGTAGGTTAGGCTATAGTAGGCTAGGCTAGGCTAGGTAGAGTAGACTAGGTCGAGTAGGCTAGGCTAATCTTGGCTAGGTAGAGTAGGCTAGGCTAGGCTAGGCTAGGCTAGGTAGAGTAGGCTAGGATAATCTAGCCTACGTAGAATAGGCTAGTATAGAGTAGGCTAGGTTAGAGTAGGCTAGGCTAGGTTAGGATAGGTTAGAGTAGGCTAGGCTAGGTAGAGTAGGTTAGGCTAGAGTAGGCTAGGATAGAGTAGGCTAGGCTAGGCTAGGTAGAATAGGCTAGGCTAGGATGGACTAGGCTAGGGTAGGTAGAGTAGGCTAGGTTAGATTAAAGTAGGCTAGGCTAGGTAGAGTAGGCTAGGTAGAGTAGGTTAGGCTAGAGTAGGCTAGGTAGAGTAGATTAGGCTAGATTAGGCTAGGATAGAGTAGGCTAGGCTAATCTGGTCATACAAACCCAGTGTCAACCTTTAGGCTAGGTTAGAGTAGAGTAGGCAAGGCTGGGATAGAATAGAGTAGGTTAGGCTAGGCTAGGTTAGAGTAGGCTAGTATAGGTTAGAGTAGGCTAGGCTAAGTAGAATAGGATAGGTAGAATAGGTTAGGCTAGAGTAGGCTAGGATAGAGTAGGCTAGGCTAGGTAGAGTAGGTAGGACAGGTAGAGTAGGCTAGGATAGAGTAGGCTAGGTTAGGTAGAGTAGGTAGGACAGGTAGAGTAGGCTAGGATAGAGTAGGCTAGGCTAAGCTGGGCTATGTAGAATAGACTAGTATAGAGTAGGTCAGGTTAGAGTAAAGTAGGCTAGGCTAGTATAGTGTAGGCTAGGCTAGGATAGGATAGATTAGGCTAGGCTAGGCTAGGCTGGGCTAGGTTAGAGTAGGTTAGGCTAGGTAGAGTAGGCTAGGTAGAGTAGGTTAGGATAGAGTAGGTTAGGCTAGTCTAGGCTATTCTAGGGTGGGTAGAGTAGGCTATGATAGAGAAGGCAGGGCTAGGCTAGGTTAGGATAGAGTAGATTAGGCTAGGCTAGGATAGAGTAGGCTAAGTTAGAGTAGAGTAGGTTAAGCTAGGATAGTGTAGGCTAGGCTAGGATAGGATAGAGTAGGCTAGGCTAGGCTAGGATAGAGTAGGGTAGGGTAGGGTAGGCTAGGTTAGAGTAGGCTAGGCTAGGTAGAGTAGGCTAGGCTAGTCTAGGCTAGGTAGAGTAGTCTAGGCTAGTCTAGGCTAGGTAGAGTAGACTAGGTTAGTCTAGGCTAGGTAGAGTAGGCTAGGATAGAGTAAGCAAGGCTAGGCTAGGCTAGGATAGAGTAGACTAGGCAAGGTAGAGTAGGCTAGGCTATGTAGAGTAGGTTAGGATAGAGTAGGCAAGACTAATCTAAGCTAGGTAGAATAGGCTAGGTTAGAGTAGAGTAGGCTAGGCTAGGATAATGTAGTCTAGGCTAGGCTAGGTTAGAGTAGGAGAGGCTAGGTAGAGTAAGTTAGTCTAGAGTAGGCTAGGCTAGGCTAGGTTAGAATAGGCTAGGCTATGTAGAGTAGGTTAGGCTAGAGTAGGCTAGGATAGAGTAGGTTAGGCTACGCTAGGTAGAGTAGGCTAGGCTATTCTAGGGTAGGTAGAGTAGGTTAGGATAGAGAAGGCAGGGCTAGGCTAGGCTAGGATAGGCTAGGATAGAGTAAATTAGGCTAGGCTAGGATAGAGTAAGCTAAGCTAGGATAGTGTAGGCTAGGCTAGGAAATGATAGAGTAAGCTAGGCTAGGCTAGGATAGAGTAGGGTAGGGTAGACTAGGCTAGGTTAAAGTAGGCTAGGCTAAGTAGAGTACGCTAGGTAGAGTAGGTTAGGCTAGAATAGGATAGGTAGGCTAGGCTAGGCTAGGTAGAATAGGCTAGGCTAGGCTAGTCTAGGCTAGGTAGAGTAGGCTAGGATAGAGTAGGCTAGGCTATGATAGAGTAGGCTAGGCTAGGTAGAATAGGCTAAGCTATATAGAGTAGGCTAGGATAGAGTAGGCAAGGCTAAGGTAGGCTAGGTAGAATAGGCTAGGTTAGAGTAGAGTAGGCTAGGTAGAATAGGCTAGGTTAGAGTAGAGTAGGCTAGGCTAGGATAGTGTAGTTTATGCTAGGCTACGTTAGCGTAGGGAGGCTAGGTAGAGTAGGTTAGTTTAGAGTAGGCTAGGCTAAGCTATTCTATGCTAGGTAGAGTAGGCTAGGCTAGGTAGAGTAGGCTAGGATAGAGTAGGCAAGGCTAGGCTAGGCTATGATAGAGTACGCTAGGCTAGGTAGAATAGGCTAGGCTATGTAGAGTAGGCTAGGATAGAGTAGGCAAGGCTAAGGTAGGCTAGGTAGAATAGGCTAGGTTAGAGTAGAGTAGACTAGTCTAGGATAGTGTAGTTTATGCTAGGCTACGTTAAAGTAGGCGAGGCTAGGTAGAGTAGGTTAGTTTAGAGTAGGCTAGGCTAAGCTATTCTATGCTAGGTAGAGTAGGCTAGGATAGAGTAGGCTAGTGTAGGTAGAATAGGCTAGGCTGTGTAGAATAGGCTATTATAGAGTAGGCTATGTAGAATAGGCTAGTATATTGTAGGCTAGGCTAGGTTATGCTAGGTTAGAGTAGGCTAGGCTAGGTAGAGTAGGATAGGGAGAGTAGGTTAGGCTAGAGTAGGCTAGGATAGAGTAGGCTAGGCTAGGCTAGGTAGAGTAGGATAGGCTAGTCTAGGCTAGTTAGAGTAAGGGAGGATAGAGAAGGCTAGGCTAGGTAGAGTTAGGCTAGGCTAGGTCAGAGTAGGCTAGGCTAGGTAGAGTAGGATAGGTAGAGTAAGTTAGGCTAGAGTAGGCTAGGATAGAGTAGGCTAGGCTAGGTAGTTTTAGCTAGGCCAGGGAGAGTAGGCTAGGATAGAGTAGGATAGGCTAAGTAGAATAGACTAGGGTAGAGTAGGCAAGGTTAGAGTAGAGTAGGCTAGGCTATGATAGTGTAGGCTAGGCTTGGATAGGATAGAGTAGGCGAGGCTAGGTTAAGATAGAGTAGGCTAGGCTAGGTTAGAGTAGATTAGGCTAGGTAGAGGAGGCTAGGTAGAGTAGGTTAGGCTAGAGTAGGCTAGGATAAAGTAGGCTAGGCTAGGCTAGGTAGAGTAGGCTAGGTAGAATAGGATAGGCTATTCTAGGATAGGTAGAGTTGGCTAGGATAGAGTAGGCTAGGCTAGGATAAAGTAGGCTAGGCTAGGTAGAGTAGTCTAGGATAGAGTAGGCTAGGTAGAATAAGCTAAGATAAAGTAGGCTAGGTTAAAGCAGAGTAGGCTAGGCAAGGCTAGGATAGAGTAGGCTAGGCTAGGCTAGGATAGAGTAGGCTAGGCTAGGCTAGGCTAGAGTAGGATAGGCTATGTAGAGTAGGCTAGGTAGAGTAGGTTAGGCTAGAGTAGGCTAGGATAGATTAGGCAGGGATAGGCTACGGAGGAGTAGACTTGGAAGAGCAGGCTAGGCTAGGCTAGTCTAGGCTAGGTAGAGTAGGCTAGGCTAGAATAGGATAGAGTAGGCTAGGCTAGGTAGAGTAGGCAATGCTAGGCTAAGCTAGGCTAGGTAGAATAGGCTAGGATAGAGTAGGCTGGGTTAAAGTAGAGTAGGCTAGGCAAAGCTAGGAAAGAGTAGGCTAGGCTAGGCTAGGCTAGGTTAGAGTAGGCTATGCTAGGTAGAGTAGGTTAGGCTAGAGTAGGCTAGGATAGAGTAGGCTAGGCTAGGCTAGGTAGAGTAGGTTAGGTTAGTCTAGGCTAGGTAGAGTAGGATAGGCTAGGAAAAAATAGACTAGGCGAGGATAGAGTAGTCTAGGCTAGGTAGAGTATGCTAGGCTAATATAGGCTAGGTATTATAAGCTAGGATATAGTAGGCTAGGTTAGAATAGAGTAGGTTAAGCTAGGATAGTGTAGGCTAGGCTAGAATATGATAGAGTAGGCTAGACTAGGCTAGGATAGAGTAGGCTAGGTTAGGCTAGGCTAGGCTAGGTTAGATTAGGCTAGGCTAGGTACAGTAGGCTAGGTAGAGTAGGTTAGGCAAGAGTAGGCTAGGTTAGGCTAGGTAGAGTAGGCTAGGCTAGTCTGGGCTAGGTAAAATAAGCTAGGCTAGTCTAGGCTAGGAAGAGTAGGATAGCATAGAGTAGGCTAGGCTAGGTAGTGTAGGCTAGGCTAAGCTAGGTTAAGTAGAACAGGCTAGGTTAGAGTAGAGTAGGCTAGGCTATGCTAGGTTAGGGTAGGCGAGGCTAGGTAGAGTAGGCTAGGTAGAGTAGGTTAGTCTAGAGTAGGCTAGGCTAGGCTAGTCTATGCTAGGTAGAGTAGGCTGAGATAGAGTAGGCTAGGCTAGGATAGAGTAGGCTAGGCAAGGTAGAGTAGGCTAGTATATAGTAGGCTAGGCTAAGATAGGTTAGATAGAATAGTTTAGGATAGATTAGGCTAGGTTATAGTAGAGTAGGCTAGGCTAAGATAGAGTAGGTTAGGCTAAGATAGAGTAGGTTAGGCTAGGATAGAGTAGAGTAGGCTAGGCTACGATAGAATTGAGTAGACTAGGCTAGGCTAGGTTAGAGTAGGCTAGGTAGAGTAGGTTATGCTAGAGTAGGCTAGGATAGTGTAGACTAGGCTAGGTAGAGTAGACTCGGCCAGGTAGAGTAGGCTAGGATAGAGTAGGCTAGGCTAAGCTAGGCTAGGTAGAATAGGCTAGGATAAAGTAGGCTAGGTTAGAGTAGAGTAGGCTAGGCTAGGATAGTGTAGGCTAGGCTAGGATAGGATAGAGTAGGTTAGGCTAGGCTAGGCTAGGTTAGAATAGGTTAGGCTAGGTAGAGTAGGTAGAGTAGAGTAGGCTAGGATAGAGTAGGCAAGGCTAGGCTAGGTTAGGATAGAGTAGATTAGGCTAGGCTAGGCTAGGTTAGGATAGAGTAGATTAGGCTAGGCTAATTAGAGAACGCTAGGCTAGGTAGAGTAGGCTAGGATAGAGTAGGCTAGGCTAATCTAGGCTAGGAAGAATAGTTTAGGATAGAGTAGGCTAGGTTAGAGTAGAGTAGGCCTAGCTAGGATAGTGTAGGCTAGGCTAGGATAGGATAGAGTAGGCTAGGTTAGGCTAGGATAGAGTATGTCAGGCTAGGCTAGGCTATGTTAGAGTAGACTAGGCTAGGTAGAGTAGGTTAGGCTAGAGTAGGCTATGATAGATTAGGCAGGGCTAGGCTAGGTAGAGTAGGCTAGGCTATGTAGAGTAGGCTAGGATAGAGTAGGCAAGGCTAAGCTAGACTAGGTAGAGTAGGCTAGGTAGAGTAGGTTAGGCTAAAGTAGGCTATGATAGAGTGGGCTAGACTAGGTAGAGTAGGCTAGGCTATTCTAGGCTAGGCTAAGCTAAGCTAGGTTAGGTGGAATAGGCTAGGATAGAGTAGGCTAGGTAGAATAGGCTAGGATAGAGTAGGCTAATGTAGTTTAGGCTAGGATAGGATAGAGTAGAGTAGGCTAGGCTAGGATAAAGTAGGCTACGCTAAGCTAGGCTAGGCAGAATAAGCTAGGATAGAGTAGGCTAGGTTAGAGTAGAGTAGGCTAGGCTATTATAGGATAGAGTAGGCTAAGCTAGGATAGGATAGAGTAGCCTAGGCTAGGCTAGGCTAGGTTATAATAGACTAGCCTAGGTAGAGTAGATTAGGCTATAGTAGGCTAGGCTAGGTAGAGTAGGCTAGGTTAAGCTAGGCTATGTAGAATAGGTTAGGATAGAGTAGGCTAGGTTAGTGTAGAGTTGGCAAGGCTAGGATAGAAAAGTGTAGGTTAGGCTAGGCTAGGTTATAGTAGGCTAGGCTAGGTAGAGTAGGATAGGTAGAGTAGGTTAGGATAGAGTAGGCTAGGCTAGGTTGAGTAGGCTAGGCCAGGTAGAGTAGGCCAGGATAGAGTAAGCTAGGCTAGGATAGAGTAGGCTAGGTTACAGTAGAGTAGGCTAAGCTAAGATAGTATAGGCTAGGATATGATAGGATAGAGTAGGCTAGGCTAGGCTAGGCTAGCTTAGAGTAGGTTAGGCCAAAGTAGGCTAGGATAAAGTAGGCTTTGCTAGGCTAGGTAGAGTAGGCTAGGCTATTCTAGGGTAGGTAGAATAGGCTAGGATAGAGTAGGCAAGGCTAGGCTATGCTAGGATGAAGTAGGCTAGGCTAGGTAGAGTAGTCTAGGATAGAGTAGGCTAGGCTAAGTTAGGCTAGGTAGAATTAGCTAAGACAGAGTAGGCTAGGTTACAGTAGAGTAGGCTAGGCTAAGTTAGGCTAGGTAGAATTAGCTAAGACAGAGTAGGCTAGGTTACAGTAGAGTAGGCTAGGCTAGGATAGTGTAGACTAGGCTAGGATATGATAGAGTAGGCTAGGCTAGGCTAGGATAGAGTAGGTTAGACTAGGCTAGGCTAGGTTACAGTAGGTTAGGCTATGTAGAGTAGGCTAGGTAGAGTAGGTTAGGCTAGAGTAGGCTAGGATAGATTAGGTAGTGCTAGGCTAGGTAGAGTAGGCTAGGGTAGTCTAAGCTAGGATAGAGTAGGCTAGGCTAGGTAGAGTATGCTAGGATAGAGTAGGCTAGGCTAAACTAGGCTAGGTAGAATAGGCTAGGATAGAGTAGAGTAGGCTAGGCAAGGCTAGGATAGAGTAGGCTAGGCTAGGCTAGGCTAGGTTAGAGTAGGCTAGGCTAGGTAGAGTAGGCTAGGTAGAGTAGGTTAGGCTCGAGTAGGCTAGGTAGATTTGGTTAGGCTCGA
The DNA here is from genome assembly GCA_009831015.1 of Picea engelmannii. Lineage (NCBI taxonomy): Eukaryota > Viridiplantae > Streptophyta > Pinopsida > Pinales > Pinaceae > Picea > Picea engelmannii. The sequence goes on along the minus strand of ML831662.1, from coordinate 32,081 downwards.
GTAGGCTAGGATAGAGTAGGCTAGGCTAGGCTACGTAGAGTAGGCTAGTCTAGTCTAGGCTAGGTAGAGTAGGCTAGTCTAGTCTAGGCTAGGTAGAGTAGGCTAGTCTAGTCTAGGCTAGGTAGAGTAGGCTAGGATAGAGTAGGTTAGGATTGGATAGAGTAGGCGAGGATAGGATATAGTAGGCTAGGCTAGGTAGAGTAGGCTAGGATAGAGTAGGCTAGGCTAGGATAAGCTTGGCTAGGTTAAACTAGGCTAGGTTAGAGTAGAGTAGGCAAGGCTAGGATAGAATAGAGTAGGCTAGGTTAGGCTAGGTTAGAGCAGTCTAGGCTAGGCTAGAGTAGGCTAGGCTAGGTAGAGTAGGAAAAATAGAGTAGGTTAGGCTAGAGTAAGCTAGGCTACGTAGAGTAGGATAGGCCAGGTAGGGTAGGCTAGTATAGAGTAGGCTAGGCTAGGATAGGATAGGTAGAATAGGCTAGTTTAGAGTAGAGTAGGCTAGGCTAGGATAGGATAGGATAGAGTAGGCTAGGCTAGGCTAGGCTAGGTTACAGTAGGTTAGGCTAGGTAGAGTAGGTTAAGCCAGAGTAGGCTAGGATATAGTAGGCTAGGCTAGGGTAGGTAGAGTAGGCTAGGCTATTCTAGGGTAGGTAGAGTAGGCTAGGATAAAGTAGGCAAAGCTAAGTTAGGCTAGGATAGAGTAGATTAGGCTAGGATAGAGTAGATTAGGCTAGGATAGGATAAAGTAGGCTAGGATAGAGTAGGCTAGGCTAGGTAGAGAAGACTAGGCTAGAGTAGCCTATGCTAATCTAGGCTAGGTAGAATATGCTAGCATAGAGTAGGCTAGGTTAGAGTAGAGTAGGTTAAGCTAGGATAGTGTAGGCTAGGCTCGGATAGGATAGAGTAGGCTAGGCTAGGCTAGGTTAGAGTAGGCTAGGCTAGGTTAGAGTAGGCTAGGCTAGAGTAGTCTAGGATAGAGTAGGCTACGCTAGACTAGGTAGAGTAGGTTATGATAGATTAGGCTAGGCTAAGCTAGCCTAGGATAGAGTAGGCTAGGCTAGGTAGAGTAGGCTAGGATAGAGTAGGCAAGGCTAAGCTAGGCTAGGTAGAATAGGCTAGGATAGAGTAGGCTAGTTTAGAGTAGAGTAGGCTAGGCTAGGACAGTGTAGGCTAGGCTAAGCTAGGTTAGAGTAAGCGAGGCTAGGTAGAGTAGGCTAGGATAGAGTAGACTAGGCTAGCCTATGCTAGATAGAGTAGGCTAGGTAGAGTAGGGTAGGCTAGGTAGAGTAGGGTAGGCTAAGCTAGGCTAGGTAGAATAGGATGGGATAGAGTAGGCTAGATTAGAGTAGAGTAGGGTAGGCTATGATAGTGTAGGCTAGGCTAGGATATGATAGAGTAGGCTAGGCTAGGCTAGGTAGAGTAGGCTAGGCTAGGTAGAGTAGGCTAGGCTATTCTAGGGTAGGTAGAGTAGGCTAGGATAGAGTACGCAAGGCTAGGTTAAGCTTGGATATAGTAGATTAGGCTAGGCTAGGATAGAGTAGGCTAGGATAGAGTAGGCTAGGCTAGGTAGAGAAGGCTAGGCTAGAGTAGCCTATGCTAATCTAGGCTAGGTAGAATAGGCTAGGATAGAGTAGGCTAGGTTAGAGTAGAGTAGGTTAAGCTAGGATAGTGTAGGCTAGGTTCGGATAGGATAGAGTAGGCTAGGCTAGGCTAGGCTAGGCTAGGATAGAGTAGGGTAGGGTAGGCTAGGCTAGGTTAGAGTAGGCTAGGCTAGGTAGAGTAGGCTATGTAGAGTATGTTAGGCTAGATTAGTCTAGGATAGAGTAGGCTAGGCTAGGCTAGCCTAGGATAGAGTAAGCTAGGCTAGGTAGAGTAGGCTGGGCTATGTAGAGTAGACTAGGATAGAGTAGGCAAAGCTAGGCTAGGCCATGTAGAATAGGCTAGGATAGAGTAGGCTAGGTTGGAGTAGAGTAGGCTAGGGTAGTGTTAGCATCAGAAGTCACCCCTGGATTGCAGCAGGAGCAGATCCCGACACCCATCAGTTTATGTCGCGATTTGCTTAATGGGGTGATCAAATGGAGATTAACTCAAACGATGTGGTTCCAACTCCGAAACTAGGTTAGGCATGTATGGGCAAGTGAGGTCTTAGATAACTTCAGATAGTGAGTTGTAGTAAGGGTGAGTAGGGGGAAGACTTGTATCAGAGAGATGCTTAGGTCTGTAGTAAACATTAGGCTCCTAACAGACTGTTGAAGAAGACATCTAAACGCAAGATCTTCTTACGCTCAAACGAAGAAAACCAGAGAAAACAATAGTGCCACAATAAATCCTTTATCGCAACATAATTGCCATAATTCGCACGAATCAGTCGTTCACGAACTCTCTCAACATGAAATGAAAATGTAGATGGAATAAGAAAAATTGTCTGTCATAAAACAAGAAATCTCACATACCAATACAATCGGGAGCTTTTCTCTACCATCGATACCTTCAAAAATGAAAAAACTGAGTACATATACTTGGGCAAATCTGCCCAATAGAGGTGCGCTCGCCTTTCAAGACGTAGCGTCTCTTCCATCAATCTTCGGGCGGAAGTCTTTCGTCAGACGTCTCCTTAACTTCGCATGGCCTTTGCAGGGGGGGAGTAGTTGAGCCAGTAAATGCTGAGCTAGCGTGTGCAGACTTCCTCCGGCTGGTCGAGAACTCGGCATGGCTTCTCTGGAATAATAGGTACATAGGACTCTCTCGAGCAGTCCACTTGCCAGACCCTCCATTCTTCGCATTTAATAAATGATGAGAGGTTTCAACCACCCTTTCTTGCCTCCATTTAATCTGAGCGAAAACCAGGACCGAGGTCGGATCAAATGGCACTTGGAGGTCGCGGCAACTCCTTCTGTGAATCATACACGACGCCTTTGGCCCTTCCTGAACAACTCTTTTCTTTCCCAAGTGACCATGGGCTATGGTCATGTGCTTATCCCAAAGCTCTTTCGGCGTTCGCGAACGAAAAGAGTTAATCCTTTATTCTTGAAATCGCGATGAGCGAAACGTCGAGACGGCTTAATCTGGCGCCACGCGTCCCTCTGGATCTGATGGTTCTGAACTCTCCCGACGCTGCTGTGGGCCCATCATAAACAAGTGTTTTTTATTTCACGATTCACGAGTCGGAGACCCTTGGTTCCTCTTCTTCAACTCCCGCTTCTCGAGACGGCGATAGGGGCAAGGCTCCTTTTCTGGTCAGCGCTCTCCATATGTAACCGTTGGCTAGGGCCCAATTAGTAGCGCCTCTCGCTACTCGTGACCTCGCGAGTAGGAGTATCAGACTTTGGCACTCTCCCTTCATGAAGTCCCGAGACGCGATGGTCAGCGACGGTTGACCTCCCCCGGACACTTTTCGTAACTCGGAATCTCGCGTAACCAAAGGGATATGGTCCGCCCTTCAAACTTACGAACCCCGAGCTCGAAAAAAAACACTGCGCTTGAATTGTTTGCGATCAACGACCGTCGTAACTTCGCGAGTGTCTCCCGAAGGATTCTGACTGTTGACTTCCTTAAAACTTTTGGCGTTATACTTGACGCGACTCGGTTAATCCACAATTACCCATCAATTGTTGTTCTGCTCTGTCGCTGAATCCTTTCCACTGAAGAATGAAATGCCCGCTCGCTTGATTTTAAGTCCGAAAATGACTTCTTCTGCGTGCTGCGCTTGGACGCTTCTCGTGCAACCTGCAGACCCGGATATCCCTATGCCGAAGACAAGTAATGTTGCTAACATTAGGCTCCATGGGGGATAGAGTCGTCCCTGTGATGCTCTAAGGACTCATTTTTCAGTTCGAGTGCCTTGCGGTTGGGCTATGGAGTCACTTACTAAGCCGAAACAAAAATAAGTAAAAACAAAGAACAAAAAGAACAATATTTACAAAACATAGGAGCCACTTAAGGCTCAGACAACATTTTTTAAGAAAATGCCCATTTACTGGGCTGCTAAAAACTTCTTCACCCTCCAAATCCTGCAACCTGTAAGTGTTGTTTGAGAAAACTTCAGAGATTTTGAAGGGGATGATCCACAGGGCCTCAAATTTGCCGTGTTTGCCCTTATCTTGCTTAGGAGCGTCCCATTTCAGCACCAGGTCTCCTATCTGGAACCGATCCTTCTTGTCCTTCTTATCGAAAACCTGCTTGATCCTCTGTTGATGGTTATGAACTCTGATCATCATCTACTCTCTGACCTACTGGGCTTCTACTAGTTGATGAATCTTTCTGATCATGTCATTAGGATCTTCTTGATAATCCTGGAAGAATTTCGCTACGGGAATGACCAGCTGAGAAGCGAATACAACTTCTGCTCCGTATACTGACTGGAAAGGGGAGGTGCCTATAGATCTCTTTGTGGTCACTCAATCAGCCGATAGAGCGAATTTCAGCTTCGAGTTTCAAGCCCTTTTGTTGTCCTCCAACAATCTTTTAATGATCCTTATTAGGCTTTTGTTGGAGAATTCTGCTAAACCATTTCCCTGGGGATAATATGGGGTGGAGTGAATCAGCTTGATTCCGAATTGCTCACAGAACTTAACCAACAATTCAGCCTTGAATGAGGATGCATTATCTGTAACAATCTTCCTTGGGCAACCGAATCTTGTGATGAGGTCTTCCAGGAATCCAATGATTACCTTGTGGGAAGCACTCCTGGTGGGGATGGCTTCGATCCACTTAGTAAAGAAATCCGTGGCAGTAAGGATCCATTTGTGCTGCCCACTGGAAGCAGGGTGTATTTCTCCAATAAAATCCAGGCCCCATTGCTGGAAAGGTCCCGAAACAACTACAGGCTATAAAGGCAGAGACTTGAGCTGCTGCTTTCCTGAAAATCTTTGGCATGTGATACAGGCTCTAACTCCTCTATGGACATCAGCGAACAAGGTGGGCCAGTAGTACCCAGCTCTGAGAATTTTGTGGATTGTAGTCTTCCAGGAATGGTGCCCTCCACACAGGTCGCTGTGAAATTCGACCATGATCCTGTCGGCCTCTTGTGGATCCATGCATTTTAAAAGCACCCCCAGGGGGTCTTTCCAGTATAAAATTTGATCAATAAGGCAGTACCTGACTGCCTTGAGCTTCAGAGCTCTTGCTTTGTTTCTTTGCA
>ML831662.1:2862-14688 GCA_009831015.1 Picea engelmannii | reverse complement strand
TAGGCTATGTTAGTCTAGGCTAGGTAGAGTAGGCTAGGATAGAGTAGGCTAGGGTAGTCTAGGATAGGATAGAGTAGGCTAGGCTAGGTTGAGTAGGCTAGGCTAGGTAGAGTAGGCTAGGATAGATTAGGCTAGGTTAGGCTAGGCTAGGTAGAATAGGCTAGGATAGAGTAGGCTAGGCAGAGTAGGTTAGGCTAGTCTAGGCTAGGTAGAGTAGGCTAGGATAGAGTAGGCTAGGCTAGGCTAGGCTAGGATTGAGTAGGCTAGGATAGAGTAGGAAAGACTAAACTAGGATAGGTAGAATAGGCTATGATAGAGTAGAGTAGGCTAGGCTATGATAGGTTAGAGTAGGCTAGGCTCGGCTACGTAGAGTAGGCTAGGCTAGGAAGAGTAGGCTAGGCTAAGCTAGAAGAGGTAGAGTAGGCTAGGATAAAGTAGGCTAGGTAGAATAGGTTAGGATAGAGTAGGCTAGTGTAGTTTAGGCTAGAATAGGATATAATAGGCTAGGCTAGGGTAGGAAAGAGTAGGCCAGGCTAAGTTAGGCTAGGTAGAATAAGCTAGGATAGAGTAGGCTAGGTTAGAGTAGAGTAGGTTAGGCTAGGATAGTGTAGGCTAGGCTAGGCTAGTATAGGATAGAGTAGGCTAGACAAGGCTAGGCTAGGTTATAATAGGCTAGCCTAGGTAGAGTAGGTTAGGGTATATTAGGCTAGGCTAGGCTAGTCTAGGTTAGATAGAGTAGACTAGGATAGAGTAGGCTAAGCGAGGCTAGGCTAGGATAGAATAGGTCAGGCTAGGTAGAGTAGGTTAGGATAGGATAGAGTAGGCTAGGCTAGTCTAGGCTAGGTAGAGTAGGCTAGGATAGAGTAGGCTAGGCTAGTCTAGGCTAGGTAGAGTAGGCTAGGATAGAGTAGGCTAGGATATGATAGAGTAGGCTAGGCTAGGTAGAGTAGGCAAGGATAGAGTAGGCTAGGTTAGAGTAGAGTAGAGTAGGCTGGGCTAGGTTAGAGTAGGCTAGGCCAGGTAGAATAGGATAGGTAGAGTAGGTTAGGCTAGAGTAATCTAGGATAGAGTAGACTAGGCTAGGTTGAGTAGGCTAGGTTAGGTAGAGTAGACTAGGATAGAGTAGGCTAGGCTAAGCTAGGCTAGGTAGAATAGGCTAGGATAGAGTAGGCTAGGTTAGTGTAGGCTAGGATAGGATAAGATAGAGTAGGTTAGAATAGTGTAGGCTAGGATAGGATAGGATAGAGTAGGCTAGGATAGGCTATGATAGAGTAGGCTAGGCTAGGTTAGAGTAGGCTAGGCTTATATAGAGTAGGCTAGGTAGAGTAGGTTAGGCTAGAGTAGAGTAGGCTAGGCTAGGTTAGAGTAATCTAGGCTTATATAGAGTAGGCTAGGTAGAGTAGGTTAGGCTAGAGTAGGCAGGGCTAGGCTAGGTGGAGTAGGCTAGGTAGAGTAGGTTACGCTAGTCTAGGCTTGGAAGAGTAGGCTAGGCTAGGCTAGGCTAGGATTGAGTAGGCTAGGCTAGGTAGAGTAGGCTAGGGTAGGCAGAGTAGGCTAGGATAGAGTATGATAGACTAAGCTAGGATAGGTAAAATAGGCTATGATAGAGTAGAGTAGGCTAGTCTAAGATAGGTTAGAGTAGGCTAGGCTAGGCTAGGATAGTGTAGGCTAGGCTAGGCTAGGTTAGAGTAAGCTAGACTAAGTAGAGTAGGCTAGGTAGAGTAGGTTAGGTTAAAGTAGGCTAGGATAGAGTAGGCTAGGCTAGGTAGAGTAGGCTAGGCTAAGCTAGGTTAGATAGAATAGGCTAGGATAGAGTAGGCTAGGTTGAATAAGATAGGATAGAGTAGGCTAGTGTAGTTTAGGCTAAATAAGACAGAATAGGCTAGGCTAGGCTAGGATAGAGTAGGCTAGGTTAGAGTAGAGTAGGCTAGGCTAGGATAGTGTAGGCTAGGCTAGTATAGGATAGAGTAGGCTAGGCTAGGATAGTGTAGGCTAGGCTAGTATAGGATAAAGTAGGCTAGGCTAGGCTAGGATAGAGTAGGTTAGGTTAGGCTAGGCTAGACTAGGCTAGGTTATAATAGGCTAGCCTTGGTAGAGTAGGTTAGGCTATAGTAAGCTAGGATAGAGTAGGCTAGGCTAGGTAGAGTAGGCTAGGATAGAGTAGGTTAAGCTAAGTTAGGCTAGGTAGAATAGGCTAGGATAGAGTAGGCTAGTCTAGGCTAGGCTAGGTTAGAGTAGGCTAGGCTAGGTAGAGTAGGTTAGGCTAGGCTAGGCAGAGTAGGTTAGGCTAGGCTAGGCTAGACTAGGTAGAATAGGCTAGGCTAGGATAGAGTAGGCTAGCCTAGGTAGAGTGGGCTATGTAGATTGGGCTAGAGTAGGATAGGCTAAGCTAAGCTAGAGTAGGATTGGCTAGGCTAGGCTAGGCTAAGCTAGGATATAGTAGGCTAGGCTACGTAGAGTAGGCTAGGTTAGGCTAAGATAGAGTGGGTTAGGCTAGGCTAGGATAGAGTAGGCTAGGCTAGGCCAGTCTAGGTTAGAATAGGCTAGGCTAGGTAGAGTAGGTTAAGTAGAGTAGGTTAGGCTAGAGTAGGCTAGGATAGATTAGGGTAGGTTAGGCTAGGTAGAGTAGGCTAGGCTAGTCTAGGCCAGGAAGAGTAGGCTAGGATAGAGTAAGCTGGGCTAGGCTAGGCTAGATAGAGTAGGCTAGGCTAGGTACAGTAGGCTAGGATTGAGTAGGCTAGGTAGAATAGGTTAGGATAGAGTAGGCTAGGTTAGAGTAGAGTAGGCTAGGCTAGGATAGTGTAGGCTAGGCTAGGATAGGATAGAGTAGGCTAGGCTAGGTAGAGTAGGTTACGCTAGAGTAAGCTAGGCTAGTCTAGGCTATGTAGAGTAGGCTGGCATAGAGTAGGCTAGGCTAGGATAGAGCAGGCTAGGCTAGGTAGAGTGGGCTATGCTAAGTAGAGTAGGCTAGGATAGAGTAGGCTAGGTAGAGTAGGCTAAGCTAAGTAGAGTAGGCTAGGATAGAGTAGGCCAGGCTAAGCTAGGCTTGGTAGAATAGGCTAGGATAGAGTAGGCTAGGTTAGATTAGAATAGGTTAGGCTAGGATAGTGTAGAGTAGGCTATGCTAGGTTAGAGTAGGCAAGGCTAGGTAGAGTAGGATAGGATAGAGTAGGCTAGGCTAGGCTAGGTAGAGTAGGCTAGGCTAGTCTATGCTAGGTAGAGTAGGCTAGGCTAGGTAGAGTATGGTAGGATAGAGTAGACTAGGTAGAATAGGCAAAGATACAGTACGCTAGGTTAGAGTAGAGTAGGCTAGGATAGGATAGGATAGAGTAGGCTAGGCTAGGCTAGGCTAGGTTAGAGTAGGCTAGGCTAGGTAGAGTAGATTAGGCTAGAATAGGCTAGGTAGAGTAGGCTATGTTAGTCTAGGCTAGGTAGAGTAGGCTAGGATAGAGTAGGCTAGGGTAGTCTAGGATAGGATAGAGTAGACTAGGCTAGGTTGAGTAGGCTAGGCTAGTCTAAGCTAGGTAGAGTAGGCTACGATAGAGTAGGCTAGGCTAGGATAGAGTAGGCTAGGCTAGGTAGAGTAGGCTAGGATAGAGTAGGCTAGGTTAGGTTATAGTAGAGTAGGCAAGGCTAGGATAGAATAGAGTAGGCTAGGCGAGGCTAGGTTAGAGTAGGATAGGTAGAGTAGGTTAGGCTAGAGTAGGTTAGGATAGAATAGAGTAGGCTAGGCTAGGCTAGGTTAGAGTAGGCTAGGCTAAGTAGAGTAGGATAGGTTAGAATAGAGTAGGCTAGGATAGAGTAGGCTAGGCTAGGATAGAGTAGGCTAGGCTAGGCTAGGTTAGAGTAGGTCAGGCTAGGTAGAGTAGGCTAGGATAGATTAGGCTAGGCTAGGTAGAATAGGCTAGGATAGAGTAGGCTAGGTTAGAGTAGAGAAGGCTAGGCTAGAGTAGGCTAGGCTAGGCTACACTATACTAGGCTAGGATAGAGTAGGCTAGGCTAGGTAGAGTAGGCTAGGCTAGAATAGAGTAAGCTAGGCTAGGTAGAGTAAGCTAGGCTATGTAGAGTAGGCTAGGATATAGTAGGCTAGGCTAAGCTAGGGTAGGTAGAATAGGCTAGGATAGAGTAGGCTAGGTTATGTTAGAGTAGGCTAGGCTAGGTAGAGTAGGCTAGGCTAGGCTAGGCTAATCTAGTCATACGAGCCCGATGTCCCCCTTTAGGCATATATACCCACCCCCATCCTCTTTTTGTCCTGACTCTGAATCAAAGACTTTCACTTTAGACCTCAATTCAACATTCCCTTTCGCGTCATATATGCTTCACTTTTACCTTTAGCCCTCTTATCACTCTCTTATCGCTCTCATTTCGCCTTTCCTTTCGCGTCATATAGGCCTCCCTTTCACGTCATATACTCCTCCCATAGAGGTGTACTCAGTGTCTCTACATCCTCTTTGTGGAGGGTCCCGAGATACCCACCGGATTACCTCTTACTGGGTCTGCTAGCCAGTGTGGAGGGTTTGTGGAGGTTGGCTGCGCCTTGCAAAGCTTGGCGCCTTGTCGGGCGCTGATGGCATCATTGCTTGACTAGGACCCTTTCCTACGGTGTCAGACCTTGAGCATATCCCGGCGGTCTATCGACGCCTTGTATGTGCTACACCCTGGAGTAGCGCATATCACTGATTACTCAACGGTGCACCAATGTTGACCTTGGCTATTGTCCTTCGCGGGGCGCCAAGGTTGAATCCTTGCCAGGGCGCCAAGATGTTGTAGGCTGTGCCCACAGCGCAACACCTAAAAGTAATCGTAAGTGTGTTTAGCACCTTCTAAAGCCCCGATAGGGACCCCATAGGTAAACAACCCTACTCACATCTCCTTTGGGACTCCATAGAGCTAAAAGCCCTACTCCTATCTCCATAGGGACTCCATAGGGTATCACTCATATCTCCTGAGGGCTCTGGGAGGGCATACAATGGTCTAAATAGCAGTAAACGAAAGCAGAGGGGCCCCTCCCCATAGGGGAGGAGAGGGAGGGGCCCCCGTGATCTTTATAAGTGAGGCGTATATGACGCGAAAGGAGTCGAAAGAGAAAGAAAAGTCTTATGATGTGAAAGGGATACGTATATGACTCGAAAGGGAGTCGATGGGAGGCGTATATGACGCGAAAGGGAAGACGAAATGAGAGCGATAAGAAAGCAATAAGAGGGCTAAAGGTAAAAGTTAAGAGTATATGACGCAAAAGGGAAGGTTGAATTGAGGTCTAAAGTGAAAGTCCTTGATTCAGAGTCAGGACAAAAAGAGGATGGGGATGGGTATATATGCCTAAAGGGGGACACCGGGCTCGTAGAGTAGGCTAGAATAGAGTAGGCTAGGCTAAGCAAGGCTAGGTATAATAGGCTAAGATAGATTAGGCTAGGATAGAGTAGGCTAGGCTAGGTAGATTAGGCTAGGATAGAGTAGGCTAGGCTAAGCTAGGCTCGGTAGAATAGGCTAGGATAGAGTAGAGTAGGCTAGGCTAGGATAGTGTAGGCTAGGCGAGGATAGGATAGAGTAGGCTAGGCTAGGCTAGGATAGAGTAGACTAGGCTAGGCTAGGCTAGGTTAGAGTAGGCTAGGCTAGGTAGACTAGGCTAGGTAGAGTAGGTTAGGCTAGAGCAGGCTAGGATAGAGTAGGCTAGGGTAGGCTAGGTAGAGTAGGCTAGGCTAGTCTAGGCTCTGTAGAGTAGGCTAGACAAGGCTAGGTTAGGATAAAGTAGGCTAGGCTAGGTAGAATAAGTGGAGATAGAGTAGGTTAGGTTAAAGTAGAGTAGGCTAGGATAGGAGAGTGTAGGCTAGGATAGGATAGGATAGAGAAGGCTAGGCTACGCTACGATAGAGTAGGCTAGGCTAGGTTAGAGTAGGCTAGGCTATGTAGAGTAGGCTAGGTAGAGTAGGCTAGGCTAGGTTAGAGTAGGCTATGATAGATTACGCAGGGCTAGGCTAGGTAGAATAGACTAGGTAGAGTTGGCTAGGCTAGGTAGAGTAGACTAGGCTAGGATAGGATAGAGTAGGCAGAGTAGGCTAGGCTAGGTTGAGTAGGCTAGGTTAGAGTAGGTCAGGCTAAGCTAGGCTAGGTAGAATAAGCTAAGATAGAGTAGGCTAGGTTAGAGTAGAGTAGGCTAGGCTAGGATAGGATAGAGTAGGCTATGCAAGGCTAAGATAGAGTAGGCTAGGCTAGGTAGAGTAGGCTATGTAGAGTAGGTTGGACTAGAGTAGACCAGGATAGAGTAGGCTAGGCTAGGCTAGGTAGAGTAGGCTAAGCTAGGATAGAGTAGTTTAGGCTAGGTAGATTAGGCTAGGCTAGGTAGAGTAGCCTAGGATAGAGTAGGCTAGGTTAGGTAGAATAGGCTAGGATAGAGTACGCTAGGTTAGAGTAGAGTAGACAAGGCTAAGATAGAATAGAGTAGGCAAGGCTAGGTTAGGTTAGAGTAGGCTAGGCCAGGTAGAGTAGGCTAGGCCAGGTAGAGTAGGCTAGTCTAGGTAGAGTAGGCTAGGATAGAGTAGGCCAGGCTAGGTAGAATAGGCTAGGATATAATAGAGTAGGCTAGGATAGAATAGAGTAGGCAAGGCTATGCTAGGTTAAAATAGGCTAGGCTAGGTAGAGTAGGCTAGGATAGAGTAGGCTAGGCTAAGTAGAGTAGGCTAGGCCAGGTAGAGTAGGCTAGGATAGACTAGACTAGGCTAAGTTAGGCTAGCTAGAATAGCCTATGATAGAGTAGGCTAGGTTAAAGTAGAATAGGCTAGGCTAGGATAGTGTAGGCTAGGTTAGGATAGGCTAGGCTAGGCTAGGATAGAGTAGACTAGGCTAGGCTAGACTGGGTTAGAGTAGGCTAGGCTAGGTAGAGTAGGTTAGGCTAGAGTAGGCTAGGATAGAGTAGGCTAGGCTAGGCTAGGCTAGTCTAGGCTAGGTAGAGTAGGCTAAACAAGGCTAGGCTAGGATAAAGTAGGCTAAGCTAGGTATAGTAGGCTAGGCCAGGTATAGTAGGCTAGGCTAAGCTAGGCTAAGTAGAATAGGCTAGGATAGAATAGGCTAGGTTAGATTAGAGTAGGCTAGGTTAGAGTAGAGTAGGCTAGGATATGATAGTGTAGGCTAGGATAGGATAGAGTAGGCTAGGCTAGGTAGAGTAGGCTAAGCTAGAGTAGGCTAGCCTAGAATAAGCTAGGCTAGGCTAGGTAGAGTAGGCTAGGCTGTTCTAGGTTAGGTAGAGTAAGCTAGGATAGAGTAGGCAAGGCTAGGCTAGGCTAGGATAGAGTAGATTCAGCTAGGCTAGGATAGAGTTGGCTAGGCGAGGTAGAGAAGGCTTGGCTAGGTAGAGTAGGCTAGGATAGAGTAGGCTAGACTAGGTAGAATAGACTAGGATAGAGTAGGGTAGGTTAGAGTAGATTAGGCTAGCTAGGATAGTGTAGGCTAGGCTAGGATAGGATAGAGTAGGCTAGGCTAGGCTAGGTTAGAGTAGGCTAGGCTAGGTAGAATAGGTTAGGCTACAGTAGTCTAGGATAGAGTAGACTAGGCTAGGCTAGTCTAGGCTAGGTAGAGTAGGCTAGGATAGAGTAGGCTAGGCTAGGTTAGGCTAGGATAGAGTAGGTTAGGCTAGGTAGAGTAGGCTAAGCTATGTAGAGTAGGCTAGGATAGAGTAGGCAAGGCTAGGCTAGGCTAGGTAGAATAGGCTAGGATAGAGTAGGCTAGGTTAGAGTAGAGTAAGCTAGTCTAGGATATGTAGGCAAGGCTAGGCTAGGTTAAAGTAGGCGAGGCTAGGTAGAGTAAGTTAGTATATAGTAGGCTAGGCAAGGTAGAGTAGGCTAGTATATAGTAGGCTAGGCTAAGATAGGATAGGTAGAATAGGCTAGGATAGATTATGCTAGGTTAGAGTAGAGTAAGCTAGGCTAGGATAGTGTAGGCTAGGATAGGATAGGATAGAGTAGGCTAGGCTAGGCTAGGGTAGAGTAGGCTAGGCTAGACTAGGCTAGGTTAGAGTACGCTAGGCTTATATAGAGTAGGCTAGGATAGAGTAGGCTAGGCTAAGCTAGGTAGAGTAGGCTAGGTAGAGTAGCTTAGGCTGGTCTAGGCTAGGTAGATTAGGCTATTATAAAGTAGGCTAGGCTACGGTAGGCTAGGATTGAGTAGGCTAGGCTAGGTAGAGTAGGCTCGGGTATGTAGAGTAGGCTAGGATAGAGTAGGATAGACTATGATAGGTTAGAGTAGACTAGGCTAGGCTAGGATAGAGTAGGCTAGGCTAGGTAGAGTAGGCTAGACTAAGCTAGGTTAGGTAGAATAGGCTAGGAAAGAGTCGGCTAGGATAGAGTAGGCTAGGCTAGGGTAGGATATAGTAGGCTAGGCTAAGCTAAGCTAGGATAGAGTAGGCTAGGTTAGAGTAGAGTATGCTAGGCTAGGATAGTGTAGGCTAGGCTAGTATAGGATACAGTAGGCTAGGCTAGGCCAGGATAGAGTAGGCTAGGCTAGGCTAGCCTAGGTAGAGTAGGTTAGGCTATAGTAGGCTAGGCTAGGCTAGGTAGAGTAGGCTAGGTAGAGTAAGCAAGGATAAAGTAGGCTAGGCTAGGCTAGTCTAGGATAGAGTAGGCTAGGCTAGGTAGAGTAGGCTAGGATAGAGTAGGCTAGGCTAAGCTAGGCTAGGTAGAATAAGCTAGTATAGAGTAGGCTAGGTTAGATTAGGCTAGGCTAGGTTAGGCTTGGTTAGAGTAGGCTAGGCTAGGTATAGTAGGTTAGGCTAGAGTAGGCTAGGATAGAGTAGGCTAGGCTAGGCTAGGTAGAATAGACTAGGCTAGGATAGAGTAGGCCAGGGTAGGTAGAGTAGGATAGGCTAGGCTAGAGTAGGATAGGCCAGGCTAGAGCAAGCTAGTCTAGGCTAGGATAGAGTAGGCTAGGCTAGGTAGAGTAGGCTAGGATGGAGTAGGATAGGTTAAGCTAGGCTAGGTAGAATAGGCTAGGATAGAATAGGCTAGGTTAGAGTAGAGTAGGCTAGGCTAGGTAGAGTAGGCTAGGATAGAGTAGGCTAGGCTAAGCTAGGCTAGGTAGAGTACACTAGGATAGGATAGAGTAGACTAGGCTAGGTAGAGTAGGCTAGGTAGATTAGGTTAGGCTAGAGTAAGCTAGGTTAGAGTAGGCTAGCCTATGCTAGGCTAGGCTAGGATAGAGTAGGCTAGGCTAAGCTAAGCTAGGTAGAATATGCTAGGATAGAGTAGGCTATGTTAGAGTAGAGTAGTCTAGGCTAGGATAGTGTAGGCTAGGTTAGGATAGGATAGAGTAGGCTAGGCTAGACTAGGATAGAGTAGGCTACGTTAGGCTAGGCTAGGCTAGGTTAGATTAGGCTAGGCTAAGTAGAGTAGGATAGGTACAGTAGGTTAGGCAAGAGTAGGCTAGGTTAGGCTAGGTAGAGTAGGCTAGGCAAGTCTGGGCTAGGTAAAATAGGCTAGGTTAGTCTAGGCTAGGTAGAATAGGCTAGCATAGAGTAGGCTAATCTAGGTAGTGTAGGCTAGGCTAAGGTAGGTTAAGTAGAATAGGCTAGGATAGAGTAGGCTAGGTTAGAGTAGAGTACGCTAGCCTAGGATAGTGTAGGCTAGGATATGATAGAGTAGGCTAGGCTAGGCTAGGATAGATTAGGCTAGACTAGGATAGGCTAGGTTAGCGTAGGCTAGGCTAGGTAGAGTAGGATAGGCTAGATTAGGCTAGGACAGAGTAGGTTAAGCTAGGCTAGGTAGAGTAGGCTAGGCTTGTCTAGGCTAGGTAGAGTAGGCTAGGCTAGGCTAGGCTAGGATAGAGTAGGCTAGGCAAGGTAGAGTAGGCTAGGCTAGGCTAGAGTAGGCTAGGCTAGGTAGAGTAGGTTAGGCTAGATAGAGTAGGCTAGGCTAGGTTAGACTAGGTTAGAGTAGGCTAGGCTATGTAGAGTAGGCTAGGTAGAATAGGTTAGGCTAGAGTAGGTTAGGATAGATTAGGCAGGGCTAGGCTATGTAGAGTAGACTTGGTAGAGTAGGCTGGGCTAGTCTAGGCTAGGTAGAGTAGGCTAGGATAGGATAGGATACAGTAGGCTAGGCTAGGTAGAGTAGGCTAGGTAGAGAAGGCTAGGATAGAGTAGGCTAAGCTAAGTTAGGCTAGGTAGAATAGGCTATAATGGAGTAGGGTAGGTTAGAGTAGAGTAGGCTAGGCTAGGATAGGATAGGGTATGCTAGGCAAGGCTAGGATAGAGTAGGCTAGGCCAGGTTAGAGTAGGCTAGGCTAGGTAGAGTAGGCTAGGCTAGGCTAGGTAGAGTAGGCTAGGCTAGTCTAGGCTAGATAAAGTAGGCTAGGCTAGAGTAGGCTAGGTTAGAGTAGAGTAGGCTAGGCTATAATAGAATAGAGTAGGCTAGGCTAGGTTAGGTTAGAGTAGGCTAGGCTAGGTTAGAGTAGGTTAGGCTAAGTAGATTAGGATAGGTACAGTGGGCTAGCATAGAATAGTGTAGGCTAGGCTAGGATAGGATAGAGAAGGCTAGGCTAGGCTAGGATAGAGTAGGCTAGGCTATGTAGAGTAGGTTAGGTAGAGTAGGTTATGCTAGAGTAGGCTAGGATAGATTAGGCAGGGCTAGGCTAGGTAGAGTAGACTAGGTAGAGTAGGCTAGGCTAGTCTAGGCTAGGTAGAGTAGGCTGGGATAGAGTAGGCTAGGCTAGGATAGGATACAGTAGGCTAGGCTAGGTAGAGTAGGCTAGGTTAAGCTAGGCTAGGTAGAATAGTCTAGGATGAAGTAGGCTAGGTTAGAGTAGAGTAGGCTAGGCTAGGATAGGATAGAGTAGGCTAGGTAAGGCTAGGATAGAGTAGGCTAGGCTAGGTTAGAGTAGGCTAGGCTAGGTAAAGTAGGCTAGGTAGAGTAGGTTAGGCTAGAGTAGGCTAGGATAGAGTAGGCTAGGCTAGGCTAGGTAGAGTAGGCTAGGCTAGTAAAGGCTAGGTAGAGTAGGCTAGGATAGAGTAGGCTAGACTAGGCTAGGCTAGGATAAAGTAGGCTAGGCTAGGTAGAGTAGGCTAGGATAGAGTAGGCTAGGCTGAGCTAGGCTAGGTAGAATAGGCTAGTATAGAGTAGGCTAGGTTAGAGTAGGCTAGGCTAGGTTACAGTAGGCTAGGCTAGGTAGAGTAGGCTAGGATAGAGTAGGCTAGGCTAGGTAGAATAGGCTAAGCTAGGATAGAGTAGGCTAGGCTAGGCTAAGTAGAATAGGCTAGGCTAGGATAGAGTAGGCTAGGGTAGGTAGAGTAGGCTAGAGTAGGTTACGCTAGGCTAGGCTAGGCTAGAGTAAGCTAGGCTAGGCTAGGATATAGTAGGTAGGCTAGGTAGAGTAGGATAGGCTAGGTAAAGTAGGCTAGGATAGAGTAGGCTAGGTTAAGCTAGACTAGGTAGAATAGGCTAGGATAGAGTAGGCTAAGTTAGAGTAGAGTAAGCTAGGCTAGGTATAGTAGGCTATGATAGAGTAGGCTGGGCTAAGTTAAGCTAGGTAGAGTACGCTATGATAGGATAGAGTAGGCCAGGCTAGGCTAGTCTAGGTTAGAATAGGCTAGGCTAGGTAGAGTAGGCTAGGTAGAGTAGGTTAGACTACAGTAGGCTAAGTTAGAGTAGGCTAGAATAGGGGGACATCGGGCTCATAGAGTAGGCTAGAATAGAGTAGGCTAGGCTAAGCTAGACTACGTAGAATAGGCTATGATAGATTAGGCTAGGTTAGAGTAGAGTAGGCTAGTCTAGGATAGACTAGGCTAGGCTAGGATAGGATAGAGTAGGCTAGGCTAGGCTAGGATACAGTAGACTAGGTTAGGCT
>WSFP011261356.1:0-54370 GCA_009831015.1 Picea engelmannii | reverse complement strand
ATTTAGAGAAGTGAAGGATGTTGTTAAACAGGATGTCCTACCAAGTAAGGAAGAACCAGAGAAAATAGAGTTTGATTTAAAGGATGATGAATCAGACTCTACAAAAGAACAGGAATGAGAAGAAGAAGATCCTCATACTCCAGTATTGAGGAGATTGGTTCGAGAAAGAAGGCTACCAGAAAGGTATACTACATCTAATTTTCGTTCAAATTTTTCTTTGTCTATTACTATTGATGATCCTAGAACTCTCAGGGAGGCAGTGGATTCAAAGGATAGAAATCTCTGGAAAAAGGCCATGGACGAAGAAATGGCAGCCTTGGATAAGAATGAGGCTTGGGATCTAGTGGAGTTGTCGACTGGAAGAAATTCAATTGGCAGCAAATATGTATTTAAAAAGAAGCTGAATGCAGAAGGAAAAGTGGAGAAATACAATGCTCGGTTAGTAGAAAAGGGTTATTCCCAAGTTCAGGGAATTGATTTTGGTGAGATTTTTTCTCTTGTTTCCAAGTTAACCTTTATAATATTTTTGTTATATGTTGTTGTTGCATTTGATTTTGATTTAGAACATATGAATGTGAAGACAACATTCCTACATGGGGATCTAGAAGAAGAAATATATATGAAGCAGCCAAAAGGATTTGTTTTGAAGGGAAAGAAGGAGATGGTATGCAAGTTGAAAAATTCCTTGTATGGTTTGAAACAATCACCAAGGATGTGGTATCAAAAATTTGATACTTATATGTCGGTACTTGGCTTCACAAGAAGCAAAGAGGATCATTGTGTGTATTTTAAATTAATTGGTGATCATTTGATTTATTTGGTCTTGTATGTGGATGACATGTTGTTGATAGGAAACAACAAGGAGGTTAGCCAGTATTGGAAAACTCAGTTGTCCTCTAAATTTAACATGAAGGATCTCGGTGCTTCACATTTCATTTTGGGCATGGAAATTAAAAGAGATCGGAAAAAAAGAAAACTCTGGTTAAATCAAAGAAAATATGTCGAGACAATATTGCAGAGGTTTAATATGCAAGAATGTAAACCGGTCAAGGTTCCTATTCCTGTTGGTGTAAATTTATCTGCAGATCAGTGTCCCAAGATATAGGAAGAGGAGGAGGACATGTCTCGTGTTCCATATGTAAGTGAATTTGGAAGTTGGATGTATGCAATGGTCTGTACTAGACCAGACATTGCACATGCAATGGGATTTTTGAGAAAGTATATGTCAAAACCCGGGAAGGAGCATTGGACAACAGTAAAAAGGGTTTTTGCATATTTGTGTGTCACTGCTAGCTATGGATTGTGCTACCAAGGAAGACCAGGATTGGACAAAGTGTTGGATATACATGGATTTGTAGATGTGGACTAGGCTAGAGATCTGGATCGTAGGAAATGTACAAGTGGGTATGTGTTTAACCTGTGTGGAGAAGCAATAAGTTGGATGAGCAAAAGACAGGTTGTAGTGCCACTTTCAACTACATAAGTTGAATACATGGAAGCCACTCATGCAAGTAACGAAGAAGTATGGTTACAAATATTGTGTTCGGGTATTGGGTTGGTACAACAAGTTGTAAGGATAGATTGTGACAGTAAGAGTGCAATTTTTCTGGCGAAGAACTGGATTTATCATTCAAAGAAAAAGAATATTGATATTCAATATCACTTTGTGAGAGACATGGTTGAAGAAAAGAAACTAGTGTTGATGAAGGTGGACACTTTGAAGAATGTTGCAGATGCATTAACAAAATATGTGAGCACTGAGAAGTTCTCTTGGTGTAGACGATCCATGGGCATTGTTGCCCTAGATTGTTGACTACTTAACCTTGTAACCCCCTGTATGCAAAGAAAACAACAAGTGGGAGAATGTTCGGTATGTGTTATATTCTTTGCACAAGTAGTAGTGTCTTTGTTGCGCCAAGCGCGCAGGGGGGTTTGAGAAAAAACAAATTCCTTGGGAAACGTGTCACATTTTGCCTCATTTTTCATGTTGCCTTGATTTTCATGTCCGTTGTTGAGCGATTTTTCAGCACATGGTTTTTGTCGATGGTTTTTTATTTTCGGTTAAGGAATTAGGGTTGTTGACTAATCCAAGTCATTGGGTTAGGGTTTTGGATGTCGTTGGATCCTATATGTATATTGTATTGTAAACAATGTATCACTATGAATGAATATAGAATATGTTGGTTTTCCTGGTTTGGATTTCCAGGGGGGAAATTTATGTGTAATGTTTGTATTTTCCATTGTATCTTTTCTATTCTTTTACTGAAAATTTGTTTGCAGTAAATATTGTACAAGGTTAAAATCTACATTTGGTATCAGATATTTGTTGTCTTTAGGGGATGCCTTTGTGGTCAAGGGTTTTGCTTGGGACTGTGATAAGCCTTGTTACAATGGGAGATTTGTGGTATTGGTTTTTTCAGGTGGAAAGAAATGGCGAGCAATTCCAAAATGGAGATTGAGAAGATTAATGGGCAAAGTTTTGAGTTGTGGAAGCTCAAGATGGAATATCTGTTGGTGGACAACGATCATTGGATCGCAGTAGATCTAGGTACTGCACCTACAGGAACTTCAGCATATGACTAGAAAAAGTTGGATCGGAAGGCGAAGAGCACAATCTGACTGTGTCTCTTAGATTCAGAATTATTGAATGTGTCAGAGGAAGCTATAGCCAAGGATTTATGGGATAATTTGGGGAAGTTCTATCAATCTAAGTCCCTAGTAAATAAAGTATTCCTAAGAAAGAAGTTGTATAACATAAGGATGAGAGATGGAGACTCGGTGGTAGAGCATTTGAACGCCTTCAATAATGTGGTAAGTCATTTAGTATCTGTTGAGACTAAAATTTCAGATGAAGATAAATGTATCAGTTTATTGTGCTCTTTACCAGACTCGTGGGATAGTCTGGTTGTGGCCATAGGTAGTAATACAACTACCTTGAAGTTTGATGAAGTGGTATCATCCTTGTTTTTGGAGGAGATGAGACGGAAGAATATGGAAGGACGGAGCAAAGATGCATTATTTGCAAGAGGACACTCCCAGGAAAGAAATAGATCTAAGTTCTCAAGTGGGAGATCTAAGTCCAAGGGTAGATCTAAATCTCCCGGAAATTGTGTAAAGGTATGTTGGAGATGTGGAAAAGAAGGGCACTACAAGAAGCAGTGTATATCCAAAGTTGAGAAAAAGAAGGGATCTGAAGAATCTCCTTCTATAGAAGAAAATACCTCCAAGGAAGGAGGGGATGTGTACTTGGCTTCTTCAAGCACACATATAGATCATCAGGCATGGTTGGTTGACTCTGGTGCATCCTTTCATAAGACTCCCCACAGGGAGTGGTTCTACGAATATGAAAGGTATGATGGAGGTAATGTTTTCTTAGGTGATGTTTCGACAACCAAAATCATAAGACAAGGAAAAGTCAAGTTGAGGCTCATAGATGGAAGGATTAGAACACTACCTGGTGTTCTGCACATCCCAGGTTTGGCCAAAAATTTGATTTCTGTAAGAAAATGGATGATGCAAGGGTAAAAACAATATTTGAAAAGGAAACCTGGAGCATGGTTCGAGGAGCAATGGTGTTGTTGAAGGGAGTTCGGTTTGGAACTGTATAAGCTGAAAGGAAGAACTATTAGTGATGGGTGTAATAGTTCCATTGTTCCTAAAATTGGAGTTGAAGAAAGAGAACTCCTACAATCTCTGGAGAAAAGGTTATGATGTGGCATCAAAGACTGGGGAATATCGGAGAGAAGGATCTTCGACTACTACACGGTAAAGGTATGGTTGAAGGTATGTCTAACTGCTCTCTGGATTTTGATTTCTGTGAAAATTGTGTATATGGGAAGCATAATCGGGTAAGATTCCCCTCTGGTGCAATGAGGGCAGAAGGAATTTTATAGCTAGTTCACAGTGATGTTTTTGGACCTGTGTCGGTCCCATCATTGGGAAAATTTGTGTACTATGTCTCATTTATAGATGACTTCTCGAGGAATACTTGGATATATTTCCTCAGTAAGAAATATGAAGTCTTTGATAGGTTTAAAGAGTTCAAGGCTCTTGTTGAGAATCAAACAGATAGAAGAATTAAGGTGTTGAGGAGAGATAATGGCAGAGAGTTTTGTGGGAATGAATTTGAATAATTTTGTAAGAAGTGTGGTATAGAAAGGAAAAAGACTACTCCATATACACCTCAGCAGAATTGAGTTGCAAAAAGGATGAATAGGATGCTGGTGGAAAAAGAAAGGTGCATGCTCAGTGGTGTTGGGTTGGGGCAAGAATTCTGGGTAGAGGCATTGGGTATTGCATGTTACCTGGTCAACAGATCACCGTCATCAACAGTGGATGACAAGACTCCACTAGAGGTATGGACTGGTAAGAAACATTCTCCCACACATCTCAAGGTATTTAGTTGTGATGCATATGTTCATGTTACAAAGGAAAATAAGAGTAATCTAGATAAGAAGGATGAAAAGTGTATCTTTGAAAATTAAGATTTTTGTGTCTCAAAGGTTATAAGTTTTGGAACCCAGAAACTAAGAAGGTAGTGTATATCTGAGATGTGGTATTTAGATAAATGAAGGATGTTGTTAAATGGGAATTCCTACCAATTAAGGAAGAACCAGATAAAATAGAGTTTGATTTAAAGGATGATGAATCAGACTCTACAGAAGAACGGGAATGAGAAGAAGAATATCCTCATACTCCAGTATTGAGGAGATCGGTTCGAGAAAGAAGGCTACCAGAAATGCATACTCCATCTAATTTTGGTTCAAATTTTTCTTTGTCTATTACTGATGATGATCCTAGAACTGTCAGGGAGACAGTGGATTCAGAGGATGGAAATCTCTGGAAAAAGGCCATGGATGAAGAAATGGTAGCCTTGGATAAGAATGAGGCTTGGGATCTAGTGGAATTGTCGACTGGAAGAAAGCCCATTGGCAACAAATGGGTATTTAAAAAGAAGTTGAATGTAGAAGGAAAAGTGGAGAAATACAAAGCTTGGTTAGTAGCAAAGGGTTATTCCCAGGTTGAGGGAATTGATTTTGGTGAGATTTTTTCTCCTGTTGCCAAGTTAACCTCTATAATATTTTTGTTATCTATTGTTGTTGCATTTGATTTTGAAGTAGAACATATGGATGTGAAGACAACATTCCTACATGGGGATCTGGATGAAGAAATCTATATGAAGCAGCCACAAGGATTTGTTGTGAAGGGAAAGAAGGAGTTGGTATGCAAGCTGAAAAAGTCCCTATATGGTTTGAAACAATCACCAAGGATGTGGTATCAAAAATTTGATACTTATATGTTGGGAATTGGCTTCACAAGAAGAAAAGAGGATCATTGTGTGTATTTTAAATTAATTGGTGATCATTTGATTTATTTGGTCTTGTATGTGGATAACATGTTGTTGATAGGAAACAACAAGGAGATTATCTAGGATGTGAAAACTCATTTGTCCTCTAAATTTGACATGAAGGATCTCGGTGCTTCAAATTTCATTTTGGGCATGGAAATTAAAAGAGATAAAAAAAAAGAGGAAACTCTAGTTAAATCAAATAAAATATGTCAAGACAATATTGCAGAGGTTTAATATGCAGGAATGTAAACCGGTGAAGGTTCCTATTTCTGTTGGTGTAAAGTTATGTGTGGATCAATGTCCTAAGACACAGGAAGAGGAGGAGGACATGTCTCGTGTTCCATATGCGAGTGTAGTTGGTAGTTTGATGTATGCAATGGTATGTACTAGACGAGACATTGCACATGCAAAGGGAGTTTTGAGCAGGTATATTTCAAAACCAGGGAAGGAACATTGGAAAACTATAAAAAGGGTTTTTAGGTATTTGTGTGGCACTGCTATCTATGAATTGTGCTACCAAGGAAGACCGAGATTGGACAAAGTGTTGGATATACATGGATTTGTAGATGCAGACTGGGTTGGGGATTTGGATCGTAGGAAATCTATAAGTGGGTATGTGTTTAACTTGTTTGGAGGAGCAATAAGTTGGATGAGAAAAAGACAGGTTGTAGTGGCACTTTCAACTATAGAAGTTGAATACATGGAAGCCACTCATGCAAGTAAGAAAGCAGTATGGTTACAAAGATTGTGTTCGGGTATTGGGTTGGTATAACAAGTTGTAAGGATAGATTGTGATAGTCATAGTGCAATTTTTTTGGCAAATAACTCAGCCTATCATTCAAAGACAAAGCATATTGATATTCAATATCACTTTGTGACAGACATGGTTGAAGAAAAGAAAGTATTGTTGATGAAGGTGGACACTTTGAAGAATGTTGCAGATTCATTAACAAAATCTGTGAGCACTGAGAATTTCTCTTGGTGTAGAGGATCCATGGACATTGTTGCCCTGGATTGTGGACTACTTAACCCTGTAACCCCATGTATGCAAGGAAAACAATAAGTGGGATAATGTTGGGTATGTGTTATATTCTTTGCGCGAGTAGTAGTGTCTGAGATGTGCTAGGCACACATGGGGGTTTGAGAGAAAAAAAATTGCCTTGGGAAATGTGTCGTATTTTTACCTGGTTTTTTGTGTTTCCTTGATTTTCATGTCCATTGTTGAGCAATTTTTTGGCACATTGTTTTTTTTCGATGGTTTTCTATTTTCGGTTAAAGAATTAGGGTTTTTGACTAATCCAGGTCATTGTGTTAGGGTTTTAGATGTCGTTGGCTTCTATATGTATATTATATTTTAAACAATGTATCACTATGAATGAATATAGAATATGTTGGTTTTCCCGGTTTGGGTTTCCAGGGGAAAAATCTTTGTGTAATGTTTGTATTTGACATTATATATTTTCTGTTCTTTTACTGAAAATTTGTTTCCAGTAAATATTGTACAAGGTTAAAATCTACATTTGGTATCAGAGCTTTGTTGGCTTCATGGGGGACGCCTTTATGTTGAATGGTTTGTTGCAGGCCTGTGTTAAGCCTTGTTAGAGTGGGAGATCTGTGGTATTGATTTTTTCAAGTGAAAAGAAATGGCGAGCAATTCTAAAATGGATATTGAGAAGTTTAATGGGCAAAGTTTTGAGTTGTGGAAGCTCAAGATGGAATATTCGTTGGTGGACAGAGATCAGTGGATCGTGGTAGATCTAGGTAATGTGCCTACAAGAACTTTAGCAGATGATTGGAAAAAGTTGGATCGAAAGGCGAAGAGCACAATCCGACTGTGTCTCTCAGATTCAGTATTACTGAATGTGTCAGAGGAAGTTACAACCAAGGATTTATGGGATAAGTTGGGGAAATTGTATCAGTCTAAGTCCCTAGTAAATAAACTATTCCTGAGAAACAAGTTGTATAACCTGAGGATGAGAGATGGAGACTCGGTGGCAGAGCATTTGAACGCCTTCAATACGGTGGTAAGTCAGTTCGTATCTGTTGAGATTAAAATTTCAAATGAAGATAAATGTATCAGTTTATTGTGTTCTCTACCAGACTCATGGGATAGTCTAGTTGTGTCCATAGGTAGTAATACAACTGCCTTGAAGTTTGATGAAGTGGTCTCATCCTTGTTTTCAGAGGCAATGAGATGGAAGAACATGGAAGGACAGAGCACAAACGAATTATTTGCAAGAGGACACTCCCAGGAAAGAAATAGATCTAAGTTCTCAAGTGGGAGATCTAAGTCTAAGGGTAGATCTAAATCTCTCGGAAAGTTTGTAAAGGTATGTTGGAGATGTGGAAAAGAAGGGCACTACAAGAAGCAGTGTAGATCCAAAGTTCAGAAAAAGAAGGGATCTAAAGAATCTCCTTCTATAGAAGAAAATACCTCCAAGGAAGAAGGAGGGGATGTGTACTTGGCTTTTTAAAGCACACAAGTAGATCATGAGGCATGGTTGGTTGACTCTAGGGCATCCTTTCATATGACTCCCCACTGGGAGTGGTTATGCGAATATGAAAGGTATGGTGGAGGTATTGTTTTATTAAGTGATGATTCGACAACAAAAATCATAGGACGAGGAAAAGTCAAGTTGAGGCTCATAGATGGAAGGATTAGAACATTGCTTGGTGTTCTACACATCCCAGGTTTGGCCAGAAATTTGATTTTTGTAAGAAAAATGGAAGATGCAGGGGTAAAAACAATATTTGAAAAGGAAACCTGCAGGATGGTTCGAGGAGCAATGGTTTTGTTGAAGGGAGTTTAGTTTGGAACTATGTATAAGTTGCAAGGAAACACTATTAGTGATGGGTGTAATAGTTCCATTGTTCATGATATTGGAGTTGAAGAAAAAGAACTCCTACAGTCTCTGGATAAAAGGTTATGATGTGGCATCAAAGACAGGGGCATATCGGAGAGAAGGGTCTTTGATTACTACATGGTAAAGGTATGGTTGAAGTTATGACTAATTGCTCTCTGGATTTTGATTTTTGTGAACATTGTGTGTATGGGAAGTAGAATCGGGTAAGATTCCCCTCTGGTGCAACGAGGGCAGAAGGTATTTTACAGCTAGTTCACAGTGATGTTTTTGGACCTGTTTTGGTCCCATCATTAGTAAAATATGTGTACTATGTCTCATTTATAGATGACTTCTCGAGGAATACTTGGATATTTTTCCTCAGGAAAAAAACTAAAGTCTTTGAGAGGTTTAAAGAGTTGAAGGCTCTTGTTGAAAATCAAACAGAGAGAAGAATTAAGGTGTTGAAGACAGATAATGGTGGAGATTTCTGCTGGAATGAATTTGAATAATTATGTAAGAAGTGTGGTATAGAAAGGCAGAAGACTACTCCATATACACCTCAGGAGAATGGAGTTGCAGAAAGGATGAATAGGAGGTTGATGGAAAAATCAAGTTGCATGCTCAGTGGTGTCAGGTTGGGGCAAGAATTATGGGCAGAGGTAGTGGGTATTGCATGTTACTTGGTCAATAGATCACCCTCATCAGCAATGGATGACAAGAATCCACAAGAGGTATGGATTGGTAAGAAACCTTCTCTCACACATCTCAAGGTATTTGGTTGTGATGCATATGGTCATGTTCCAAAGGAAAACAGGAGTAAGCTAGATAAGAAGGGTGAAAAGTGTATCTTTATTGGATATAAAGATGGTATTAAAGGTTATAAGCTTTGGAACCCGGAAACTAAGAAGGTAGTGTATAGACGAGATGTGGTAGTTGGAGAAATGAAGGATGTTCTTAAACATGAAGTCCTACCAAGTAAGGAAGAACCAGAGACAATAGAGTTTGATTTAAAAGATGATGAATCAGACTCTACAAAAGAATAGGAATGAGAAGAAGAAGATCCTCATACTCTAGTATTGAGGAGATCGGTTCGAGAAAGAAGGATACCAGAAAGGTATACTCCATTTTATTTTCATTCAAATTTTGCTTTGTCTATTACTGATGATGATCTTAGAACTATCAGGGAAGCAGTGGATTCAGAGGATGGAAATCTCTAGAAAAAGGCCATGGACGAAGAAATGGAAGCCTTGGATAAGAGTGAGGCTTGGGATCTAGTGGAGTTGTCGACTAGAGGAAATCCCATTGGCAGCAAATGGGTATTTAAAAAGAAGATGAATGCAGAAGGAAAAGTGGAGAAATACAAAAATCAATTAGTAGCAAATGGTTATTCCCAGGTTGAGGGAATTGATTTTGGTGAGATTTTTTCTCCTGTTGCCAAGTTAACCTCTATAAGATTTTTGTTATTTATTGCTACTGCATTTGATTTTGAAGTATAACATACGGATTTGAAGACATCATTCCTACATGGGGATATGGAAGAAGAAATCTATATGAAGCAGCCACAAGGATTTGTTGTGAAGAGAAAGGAGCTGGTATGCAAGTTGAAAAAGTCCCTTTATAGTTTGAAACAATCACCAAGGATGTGGTATCAAATATTTGATACTTATATGTTGGGACTTGGCTTCACAAGAAGCAAAGAGGATCATTGTGTGTACTTTAAATTAATTGGTGATCATTTGATTTATTTGGTCTTGTATGTGGATGACATGTTGCTGATAGGAAACAACCAGGAGATTATCCAAGATGTGAAAACTCAGTTGTCCTGTAAATTTGACATGAAGGATCTCGGTGCTTCAAATTTCATTTTGGGCATGGAAATTAAAAGAGATCAGAAAAAGAGGAAGCTCTAGTTAAATCAGAGAAAATATGTCAAGACAATATTGCAGAGCTTTAATATGCAGGAATGTAAATCGGTTAAGGTTCCTATTCATGTTGGTGTAAATTTATCTGCAGATCAGTGTCCCAAGACACAGAAAGAGGAGGAGGACATGTCTCATGTTCCATATGCGAGTGTAGTTGGCAGTTTGATGTATGCAATGGTTTGTACTAGACCGGACATTGCACATGTAGTGGGAGTTTTGAGCAGGTATATGTCAAAACTAGGGAAGGAACATTGGACAACAGTAAAAAGGATTTTCAGGTATTTGCGTGGCACTACTAGCTATGGATTGTGCTACCAAGGAAGACCGAGATTGGACAGAGTGTTGGATATACATGGATTTGTAGATGCAGACTGGGCTGGAGATATGGATTGGAGGAAATCTACAAGTGGGTACGAGTTTAACCTGTTTGGAGGAGAAATAAGTTGGATGAGCAAAAGACAGGCTGTAGTAGCACTTCAACTATAGAAGTTGAATACATGGCAACCACTCATGCAAGTAAGGAAGAAGTATGGTTACAAAGATTGTGTTCAGGTATTGGGTTGGTACAACAAGCTGTAAGGATAGATTATGACAGTCATAGTGCAATGTTTCTGGTGAAGAACCGAGCTTATCATTCAAAGACAAAGGATATTGATATTCAATATCACTTTGTGAGATACATGGTTGAAGAAAAGAAAGTATTGTTGAATAAGGTTGACTGCAAGATACCAAATATCATAAATAAGCAGAACAGAAATAAAATGCTAGAAATGGCAGAATAACAGTAATATAACCAGCATAATCTCCACAATAACACAGAAATAATATGAGAACAACAACTGAAATAGCACTTTGATTCAAAAAGAAATGTTCACAGGCCTCTTCGAGGGGGCAACCTCCAGTCAAGCAGCGCTCTGTTACAATAATCTTCAAGCTCAGGTTTTCGTACCCTCGACCCTTATTTATACTAAATATGTCTATTAAGAGAAGCATCTAGAGGAAGATCCTTCTAGAAGCGGAAGATTCTATTAGGTCTTCTTACATCCGCCTTATTCTATTTTATTGAAAGGCCTTATTAATATTGACCTTTATTAGATCTGAATACATTGATCTACTTATGTGCGGGTTAGGACCTTAACATGTCCGCCCCCTTAAAAATAGCCTTGTCCTCAAGGCTTGAGATGTGGAAACTATTGCAGAATGGTAGCTGGTTCCCAAGTAGCATTTGTTGGAGTCATATCTTTCCACTGTACTAGCACTTCCTTGATGGTTCTCTGACGCAGGCGACGCTCACACTGATCCAAAACTGCTTCTGGCTGTAGCCAAATGGATCCTTCTTCAGCCAACTCTAGAAGGTTGGTTTGAATTCGGCACCTGGTTCCAATCACCTTCTTCAAGCATGAAACATGAAAAACATGATGTAGCTTTGACTGACTGGGCAGAGCTAACTGATATGTGGCTTGTCCCACATGCTTGAGAACTGTGTAAGGGCCATAAAATTTGGATGCTAGCTTCTAACAATGCTCGGCCTTGAGGGAAGTTTGCTTATATGGTTACAGTCTTAGAAACACCTGATCCCCTTCTGCAAATTGACGTTCAGAGCAACCTTGATCTGCTTGTTGCTTCATTCGGTTATGTGCCATGACCAAGTTCTCTTTAAGTGTACGAAGGATATCCTCTCGGACTGTAAGTGTTTGGTCAACCGCCTGGACCTTCGAGGTACCCAGTAAGTATGAGAGAATTGAAGGTGGCTTCTGTCCATAAACTGCTTCAAAAGGAGTCATGCGAGTGGTTGTATGCTATGTAGTGTCGTACCACCATTCGGCTAGGGGTAACCATTGAGCCCACTGATGTTGTTTTTCAGAGGCAAATCACCTCAGATATGTTTCCAAACACTTGTTGACAACTTCCGTTTGACCATCCGTCTGGGGATGATAAGCTGAGATGAGATGCAATTGTGTGCCTTGTAGCTTAAACAGTTCTTGCCAAAAATTTCTTGTGAAAGTTGGGTCACGATCAGAAACAATAGAGTGCGGCATGCCATGAATCTTGAAGACCTGGTCCATGAAAATTTGAGCCACCGGGGATGCAGTAATGGGTGGTGAAGAGCGCAAAAATGAGCATACTTGGAAAGGCGATCCACCACCACCATTATGACTGATTTATTCCTCGATTTAGGTAAGCCTGTAATAAAGTCCATAGAGATATCCTTCCAAATATCAGGGGGAATCGGAAGCGGTTGGAGGGTGCCCGAAGATTTGACTGTTTCTCCCTTGTTGCGTTGACACACCTCACATTCAACGACAAACTTATGGATGTCCTATTTCATACCATCCTAGAAAAAATAACGTTTGACCTGGTCATATGTTTTGGTGAAGCCTGAGTGCCCCGCTGTGGGTGTAGCATGAAGCTCAGAAAGTACCCTGGATTTGAGCTTGGATTGTTTACTTAAATACAAGTGGCCTTTGTATCGAAGCTCATCCTGAGGCCAGGAGTACCCTGGGGGAGCCAGAGCCTTGTTCTGCAGTTGTTGGATCAGATGCGAACTTTTGGGATCTTGAAGCCATTCTTGGTGCACAGCTTGGAGCCAATCGGGTACAATGAAGGAAAGAGAAAAAAGGGATCCTTCGTCTTAATATTTCTGGGACAGTGCATCTGCCACGACATTGTCTTTGCCCTTCTTGTAAATGATCTCATAATCATATCCAAAGAGCTTAGTCACCCATTTTTGTTGCTCCTGGGAGGAAATGTCTTATTCCAGAAAGTACTTGAGGCTTTAATGGTCGGTCTTAATTTGGAAGCGTTGCCCCAAGAGATAAGGATGCCACAGCTCAATGACATGCAGAATCGCCAACATTTCCTTTTCATAAATGGGTTTGCCCAGATTCCTTTCAGACAGTTGCTTGCTAGTGAAGGCCAAAGGTCGACCCTCTTGCATAAGGACAGCACCGATTCCTTTCCCTAAGGTGTCACATTCCAACACAAAGGTCTTTGTGAAATCAGGAAGGGCCAGAACCGGAGTGGTGCACATGGTCGTCTTCAAGGTTTGAAAAGCTTGAGCAGTGGCTGGAGTCCAAGTGAAAGAGTTCTTTTTTAGGAGAGCCATGAGAGGTGCTGCAATCTTTTCGTAGTTCTTAACAAACTTGCGATAATACCCTGTTAGGCCCAAAAATCCACGCAAGCTTTTGAGAGTCTTTGGGTGCGACTAGTCTTGCATAGCTTCAATATTTTTCAAGTCCACCCTAACGCCATCCTTTCCCACCAAATGACCCAAGTATTCTATTTTTGAGGCACCAAAAGCACATTTGGACTGTTTCAGGAAAAGTTGGTGCTGAGAGAGTAGGCGGAGAACTTGATCCACATGATTAAGATGGTCTTTCCAAGTTTTGCTATAGATGAGGATATCATCAAAGAAAACTAAGACAAAATGATGGAGAAAAGGGCGGAAGACATGGTCCATGAGGCTCTGGAAGGTGGAGGGGGCGTTACACAAGCCAAAGGGCATGACCAAAAACTCATAGTGGCCCTCATGAGTGCGAAAGGCTATCTTGGGAATGTCGGCCTCTTTCATACGTATCTGGTGATAGCCCGAGCGAAGATCAAGTTTGGTAAAGAATTAGGCGCCACTCAATTCATTCAGGAGGTCATCAATGACAGGAATGGGAAATTTGTCTTTGATGGTCAGTTTGTTTAGAGCACGGAAGTCAAGACACATTCTCCAAGAACCTTCTTTCTTCAATACCATGACGACTGGAGATGAGTAAGGGCTCGTACTAGGATGGATGACGCCTGCAGTAAGGAGTTCCTGGACCATTTTCTCAATTTCATTTTTTTGTGCAAAGGGGTGGTGATATGGACAGATATTGGGGGGAAGGCTTCTTGGGACAAGGGGAATGGAATGATCATGAACACCACGGGAAGGAGGGAGTCCTTGGGGAGTGGAAAATACTGTTTGATGTTTAGAAAGGAGGGCTTGAAGCTCTTGGGGCACTGGGGGTGTCTCTGTGGCTTGTATGGTGTGGAGTTGGGCAATGACACCAGAATGACCTTTTTTGAGCATCTTTTTCATGCGATGAGAACTGATGACCTCAGGTGAACCAACAGTGATGCCTTAGAATTTATATTGGTGGCCTTCTTGGTCGAATTGCATGGTTAAGTTCTGAAAATCCATGAGAATGGGACCCAAAGTCCTTAGCCAGTCTGCACCCAACATAATGTTGCAACCGCCCATGTCAATAGAAAACATATGGGATTTTAGGTGGTAGTCATCGATTTGGAGACGCACATTTTCACAACGCCCGCCACATTTCATAGAACCACCATTGGCAATCATGATTTGGAAATTGTTGATAGCATGGATGTAGTAATGGGTTTCTTGGGCAATGCGGCGATGAATAAAATTGTGGGTGCTGCCACTATCAACCAGATTGATGACCTTTTGGTGCTTGAGGTAACCAATTAACTTGAGGGTTTGGGGGGAAGAGAAGCTGGTGAGAGCATTGAGGGAAATGATCGATTCCACTTCGTGAGGGTCGGAGGGAGGGTTTATGTCAGTAATTTCTAGTGACTCTGGCACAAGGGGAGTTTCAACATCCTCTTCCAGAATATCCTTAGAGATGGCCATAAAAAGATTTTGTTCCTTACATTTGTGGCCCAGAAAATATTTGTCATCACAATTATAACAGAGACCTTTGAGCTGGCATTCATCCATTTCAACGCTGGTCAATTTTTGGATCTTTAATGGGGCGGAGGGAGTAGTGGGTTTTACTGGTTTGGGGCGAGGGATAAAGGAAGGCTTATGGTTTTGAGAGGAAACAATTTGTTGTGCTTCTTTAGCTTTTTTAGTAGCCTCCACCCAAGTCATAGGTCGGGCCATGAGGACATGGGCCCGAATCTCCTCCTTGAGGCCATTGATAAAACACTCTCGAAAGAAAGCATCAATCATGCCCTCTGTTCGAAAATCCAGGCGCTCAAATGTAGCTATGAAGTCTTCTACTGTTCCTGAATGTTTCAATTTTGTCAAACGACCCAAATGGTTGGTGTCAGTGTCAAAGCGTTCATAAAGCTCAGTCACAAATTGGGTCCAAGCAATATACCCTTGACAAGAAGTTTTTCTCCATTGCCACCATTGCCAGCATTCTTGATCTAGATGGAGAACACCATACCTGAGTTTGGCCAAGTCATATGTAATGTTGTAGAGAGAGAAGTAATGTTCCATTTGGGTGACCCAACCAGTGGGGTTTGAACCATCAAATTTGGTTACATCCACCCGCGGAAGGCGTATGTCCCTTTGAAAGTGATGGGGTTGAAAGGTATAGGAATGGGAAGAAGTTTCACCTTCAGTCTTTGTATGTGCGTCAGGAAAAGGGTCATCGGTAGGGATCTTGATTTTGGTGTAGAGTGATGCAAAGATAGATTCAAGCTGGGTGGTCAGTTCTTGTTTGACTTTCACCATTGCGGACTGCACGGATGCATTTATGGTGGTATTGATGGATGTATCACAGGAGGCAATAGTAGCACTGATTTGTTGCACTTCTTGTTGGGTCTCGAGGAGACTATATTGCAAGGTGTTGAAGTGAGACTCCAGTTCTTGGCTACGGGTATGGGCCATGAGGATGGGTGAACTGAAAAGGGAGCGAGCAGGGTCAGAAATTTTTGCAGAAAAATGATATGGATGAATGTGATAAGGGAGAAGAGATGAATCTAATGGAATAGGTCTCAAATAATGGTGAAAAAAAATTCAGACTTTTTTTTTTTTTAACAGCTGTAGGGTTATACTTCGGTCTGAAGAATGCTGCAGTGTTGAAATCCTCAAATTCGTAACTAGAAAGAACTGTGTATTTACTTGGCAACCCGAACACAGATGCGCGACAATAGATCTGGATGATTTAATTTGTTTTATGTTCCCCAAGGGTTAGGTATTCAAGGGTTCTATAGACAAGGGTTTGCCCTATGCTATAGCTCTCTGATATACATGCGGGGTCCAACAGTAGTACTCGTACCAATATCTCAGGGCACTAACTAAGGAGGATAGACCGTACCCTTAGCCATACTACCCGACTACCCAGGTACTAGAGAGTGTCTTCCCGAGTGATGTTCTCGGTGACACTATAGCAGTCCGTCGACCGATAGGTTTATCTAAAGAGGGCTTCAGGAAATCTAGGTCGATCCGTACACAGGTGTTGTCTGATGCGCTACCACTCGAAGGGGTACCAACAGGGGTTACAAGGGTGTCCAATAGATGTGTGCTTAAGAACCACTTGTATTTCCTACATGTATGAATCCCTCAACCGTGGGTTTATGTGCGTAACGAAAGATCTCTGTGGCTTAAAGATGTCGAAATACGTCTCTACCCTGGAAAAAAAAATACCCACAATTTTCTGCCAAGGAAAGTGCTCTGATACCACTTGCAAGATACCAGATATCATCAATAAGCAGAACAGAAATAAAATGCTAGAAATGGCAGAATAACAATAATATAACCAGCATAATCTCCATAATAACACATAAATAATATGAGAACAACAACTGAAATAGCACTTTGATTTAGAAAGCAATGTTCACGGGCCTCTTCGAGGGGGCAACCTCCAGTTGAGCAGCGCTCTGTTACAATAATCTTCAAGCTCGGGTTTTCATACCCTTGACCCTTATTTATACTAAATATGTCTATTAAGAGAAGCATCTAGAGGAAGATCCTTCTAGAAGTGGAAGCTTCTATTAGGTCTTCTTACATCCGCCTTATTCCATTTTATTGAAAGGCCTTATTAATATTGACCTTTATTACATCCAAATACATTGATCTACCTATGTGCAGGTTAGGACCTTAACATTGACACTTTGAAGAATGTTGCAGATTCATTAACAAAATATGTGAGCACTAAGAAGTTCTCTTGGTGTAGAGGATCCATGGCCATTGTTTCCTTGGATTGTTGACTACTTAACCCTGTAACCCCCTGTATGCAAAGAAAACAACAAGTGGGAGAATTTTGGGTATGTGTTATATTCTTTGCACGAGTAGTAGTGTCTGTGTTGCACCAGGCGCGTAGGGGGGGTTTGAGAAAAAAAAAATCCTCAGGAAACATGTCACATTTTTTCCTCGATTTTCGTGTCCATTGTTGAGCGGTTTTTCGGCACATGGTTTTTTGTCGATGGTTTTCTATTTTGAGTTAAGGAATTAGGGTTGTTGACTAATATAGGTCATTGGGTTAGGGTTTTGGATGTCATTGGCTCCTATATGTATATTTTATTGTAAACAATATATCACTATGAATGAATATAGAATAAGTTGGTTTTCCCAGTTTAGGTTTCTAGGGGAAAAATATATGTGTAATGTTTGTATTTTCCATTGTATCTTTTATGTTCTTTTGCTGAAAATCTGTTTGCAGTAAATATTGTACAAGGTTAAAATCTATATTTGGTATCATAGCTTTGTTAGCTTCAGGGGGACACCTTTGTGGTCAAGGGTTTGGCTCGGGACTGTGATAAGCCTTGTTACAATGGGAGATCTGTGGTTTTTATTTTTTCAAGTGAAAAGAAATGGCGAGCAATTCCAAAATGGAGATTGAGAAATTTAATGGGAAACGTTTTGAGCTGTGGAAGCTCAAGATGGAAGATCTATTGGTGGACAGAGATCAGTGGATCGTAGTAGATCCAAATACTGCACCTACCAAAACTTCAGCAGATAACTAGAAAAAGTTGGATCGAAAGGAGAAGAGCACAATCCAATTGTGTCTCTCAGATTCAGTATTACTGAATGTGTCAGAGGAAGCTACAACCAAGGATTTATGGCATAAGTTGGGGAAGTTGTATCAATCTAAGTCCATGGTAAATAAACTATTCTTGAGAAAGAAGTTTTATAACATGAGGATGAGAGATGGAGACTCGGTGTCAGAGCATTTGAACGCCTTCAATACTGTGGTAAGTCAATTAGTATCTTTTGAGATTAAAATTTCAGATGAAGATAAATGTATCATTTTACTGTGTTCTTTACCAGACTTGTGGGATAGTCTGGTTGTGGCCATAGGTAGTAATACAACTACCTTGAAGTGTTATGAAGTGGTCTCATCCTTATTGTCGGAGGAGATGAGACGGGAGAATCTAGAAGGACATAGAACAAACGTATTATTTGCAAGAGGATGCTCCCAAGAAATAAAGATATCTAAGTTCTCAAGTGGGAGATCTGAGTCTAAGGATAGATCTAAATCTCTCGAAAAGTTCGTAAAGGTATGTTGGAGATGTGGAAAATAAGGGCACTACAAGAAGCAGTGTAGATCCAAATTTGAGAAAAAGAAGGGATCCGAAGAATCTCCTTCTACATAAGAAAAGACCTCCAAGGAAGAAGGAAGGGATGTGTACTTTGCTTCTTCAAGTACACATGCAGATCATGAAACATGGTTGGTTGACTATGGTGCATCCTTTCATATGACTCCCCACAAGGAGTGGTTCTACGAATATGAAAGGTATGATTGAGGTAATGTTTTCTTAGGTGATGATTCGACAACCAGAATCATAGGATGAGGAAAATTCAAGTTAAGGCTCATCGATGGAAGGATTAGAACACTGTCTGGTGTTCTACCTATCCCAGGTTTGGCCAGAAATTTGATTTATGTAAGAAAAATGGACGATGCAGGGTTAAAAACAATATTTGAAAAGGAAACTTGCAGCATGGTTCAAGGAGCAATGGTGTTGTTGAAGGGAGTTCGGTTTGGAACTCTGTATAGCTACAAGGAAGAACTATTTGTGATGGGTTTAATAGTTCCATTATTCCTGATATTAGAGTTGAAGAAGAAATAACTCCTACAGTCTCTGGAGAAAAGGTTATGTTGTGGCATCAAAGTCTGGGGCATATCGGAGAGAAGGGTATTTGACTACTACATGGTAAAGGTATGGTTGAAGGTATGACTAACTGCTCTCTGGATTTTGATTTCTGTGAAAAGTGTGCATATGGGAAGAAAAATCGGGTAAGATTCCCCTCTAGTGCAACGAGGGCAGAAGGAATTTTACAACTAGTTTGCAGTGATGTTTTTGGACTTGTGTCGGTCCCATTGGAAAATATGTTTACTATGTCTCATTTATAGATGACTTCTCGAGGAATACTTGGATATATTTCCTCAGGAAGAAATATGAAGTCTTTGATAGGTTTAAAGAGTTCAAGTCTCTTGTAGAGAATCAAACAGAGAGAAGAATTAAGGTGATGAGGAAAGATAATGGCGGAGAGTTCTACGGGAATGAACTTGAAGAATTTTGTAAGAAGTGTGGTATAGAAAGGAAAAAGACTACTCCATATACACCTCAACATAATGGAGTTGTAGAAAGGATAAATAGGACGCTTACGGAAAAAGAAAGGTGCATGCTCAGTGGTGGTGGGTCGGGGCAAGAATTATGGGCAGAGGCAGTGGGTACTACATGTTACTTGGTCAAGAGGTCACCCTCAACAATGTTGGATGACAATACTCCATAAGAGGTATGGACTGATAAGAAACCTTCTCTCACACATCTCAAGGTATTTTGTTGTGATGCATATGTTCATGTTCCAAAGGAAAATAGGAGTAAGCTAGATAAGAAGGATGAAAAGTGTATCTTTATTGGATATAAAGATGGTCTCAAAGTTTATAAGATTTGGAACCCAGAAACTAAGAAGGTAGTTTATAGACAAGATGTGGTAGTTAGAGAAATGAAGGATGTTGTTGAACGGGAAGTCATACCAAGTAAGGAAGAACCAGAGAAAATAGAGTTTGATTTAAAGGATGATGAATCAGACTCTATAGAAGAACAAGAATCAGAAGAAGAAGATCCTCATACTCCATTATTGAGGAGATCGGTTTGAGAAAGAAGGCTACCGGAAAGGTATACTCCATCTGATTTCCATTCAAATTTTGCTTTGTCTATTACTGATGATGATCCTAGAACGATCAGGGAGGCAGTGGATTCAGAGGATGGAAATCTATGGAAAAAGGCCATGGACGAAGAAATGGAAACCTTGGATAAGAATGAGGCTTGAGATCTAGTGGAGTTGTCGACTAGAATAAATCCCATTGGAAGAAAATGGGTATTTAAAAAGAAGTTGAATGCAAAAGGAAAAGTGGAGAAATACAAAGCTCAGTTAGTAGCAAAGGGTTATTCCCAGGTTGAGGGAATTATTTTTGGTGAGATTTTTTGTCCTATTGCCAAGTTAACCTCTATAATATTTTTGTTATCTGTTGTTGTTGCATTTGATTTTGAAGTAGAACATATGGATGTGAAGACAACATTCCTACATGAGGATCTGGAAGAAGAAATCTATATGAAGCACCCACAAGGATTTGTTGTGAAGTGAAAAAGGAGTTGGTATGCAAGATGAAAAAGTCCATGTATGGTTTGAAACAATCACCAAGGATGTGGTATCAAAAAATTGATACTTATATGTTGGGACTTGGCTTCACAAGAAGCAAAGAGGATCATTGTGTGTATTTTAAATTAATGGTGATCATTTGATTTAATTGGTCTTGTATGTGGATGACATGTTGTTGATAGGAAACAACAAGGAGATTATCAAGGATGTGAAAACTCAGTTGTCCTCTAATTGGACATGAAGGATATCTGTGCTTCAAATTTCATTTTGGGCATGGAAATTAAAAGAGATCATAAAAAGAGGAAACTCTGGTTAAATCGGAGAAAATATGTCGAGACAATATTGCAGAGGTTTAATATATAGGAATGTAAACCGGTCAAGGTTCCTATTCCTGTTGGTGTAAAGTTATCTATGGATCAGTGTCCCAAGACATAGGAAGAGGAGGAGGACATGTCTCGCATTCCATATGCGAGTGAAGTTGGCAATTTGTTGTATGCAATGGTCTGTACTAGACTGGACATTGCACATGCAGTGGGAGTTTTGAACAAGTATATGTCAAAATCAGGGAAGGAACATTGGACAATAGTAAAAAGGGTTTTCAGGTATTTGCGTGGCATTGCTAGCTATGGATTGTGCTAGCAAGGAAGATTAGGATTGGACAGATTGTTGTACATACATGGCTTTGTAGATGCAGACTGGGCTAGAGATCTGGATCGTAGGAGATCTACAAGTGGGTATGTGTTTAACCTGTTTGGAGGAGCAATAACTTGGATGAGCAAAAGACAGGTTGTAGTGGCACTTTCAACTACAAAAGTTGAATACATGCCAACCACTCATGCAAGTAAGGAAGCAGTATGGTTACAAATATTGTGTTTAGGTATTGGGTTGGTACAACAAGTTGTAAGGATAGATTGTCACAGTCAGAGTGCAATTTTTCTGTTGAAGAACCCGGCTTATCATTTAAAGACAAAGCATATTGATATTCAATATCAATTTGTGAGAGACATGGTTGCAGAAAAGAAAGTATTGTTGATGAAGGTGGACACTTTGAAGAATATTGCAGATTCATTAACAAAATCTGTGAGCACTGAGAAGTTCTCTTGGTGTAGAGGATCCATGGGCATTGTTGCCCTAGATTGTTGAGTACTTAACCCTTTAACCCCCTGTATGAAAAGAAAACCACAAGTGGGAGAATTTTGGATATGTTTTATATTCTTTGCACGATTAGTAGTGTCTGCATTGCATCGGGCGCGTAGGGGGGTTTGAGGGAAAAAAAATTGCCTCGGGAAAAGTGTCGCATTTTTCATCGATTTTCGTGTCCATTGTTGAGCGGTTTTTCGCCGATGGTTTTATATTTTCAGTTAAGGAATTAGGGTTGTTGACTAATCTAGGTCATTGGGTTAGGTTTTTGGATGTCGTTAGCTCCTATATGTATATTGTATTGTAAAGAATGTATCACTATGAATGAATATAGAATATGTTAGTTTTCCCAGTTTGGGTTTCCAGGGGAAAAATCTTTGTGTAATGTTTGTGTTTGCCATTGTATCTTTTATGTTCTTTTACTAAAACATTGTTTGTAGTAAATATTGTACAAGGTTAAAATCTACACTACAGGCATTAAAGACAATTAAAATCTCCTAAAACATATACAAAGGCTCTATCTTGAAGATCTCATGGGATCTTTAATTACAAAGGTCTTAAAATCAAAGTGACGCACCCTCCCTGGGATCCAAACCAGTTACAATGTGTTGCGTTGTATGTTGAGTCATCTTCCACCTCGCCTCATTAAATGATGACAATGATGCTCCTGCATGATACTCCTCTGGACAAAATATTCATGGACTCTTGTCCATGATTTCCTCCACTTCCTCTACACGCTTCTAGATGTCTACTTCAGTTATCCAATTGGCATATTCTGCTAGATGATTCTTCCATTTAACCAGATATTCATAGTAAACTTTTCTCCTAGTTCTCTTAGAAATTCTTTGATCTAAAATATTTTCTATCTCATGCTTTTTTGTTATAGGCATATGTCGTATCCATTGAATCTCCTTGAAAAACATATTTGTTATGTGAGTAGCATCACTTGTTTTGTGACATGGTATAAAATGTGTCATCTTTGAAAATCTGTCAACCACCACAAAGATTGAATCATTTACCCTCTGGGTTCTTGGCAATCCTAGAACGAAATACATACTTATAGCATCCCACGACCTGTTTGGAATAGGCAATGGTTGATAAAATCTTGTGTTATGCTACTTTCCTTTAGCATGCCAGAAAATTCTACATTTGTCCACAAACTTCTTCACATTAGACCTCGTGCCTGGCCAATAGTATGAAGAACTTAAATGCGCATATGTTTTATCATGGACAAAATGTCCAGCCAATCCACCATTATGTTTTTCCTTCAACAAATTGTCCCTCCTTGAGAATTTTCGGATACACAATCAACTTCCTTTGAATAACAATCCTTCTTGGATTATATACTCCATCCATTGGTTTCTATCCCCTTCCTGGTACATCTCCTTGAGGTGTTTAAATACCAAAGTCTCCACTTGTAATTCCTACAAGATTAAACATCCTCTGCTCAAAGCATCTGCAACTTTGTTAGCACTCCCACTAATATGATTAATGAGAAAATTAAAAGTCTGCATGAATTCTACCCATTTGGAATGTCTCTAGTTCAATTTCTCATGTCTGGTTATGAATTGCAAAGCATGATTTTCAGTATGCAGAATAAACTCTTTTGGTATAAGATAATGTCTCCACTTTTTCAAAGCTTGAATTACAACATAAAATTCCTTGTCATATGTTGAATACTTATTCTTGGCATCATTCAACTTCTCACTAAAATAAACAATAAGCTTATCATCTTGACTTAAAACTCCACCGATGGCCACTCCACTTGCATCACATTTGACTTGGAAAGTCTTCCTAAAGTATGGAAGAATTAAGATAGGTTGTTCTGTTATATTTTCTTTTAACACTCTAAATCCTTTCTCGACTTCTTTTGTCTAGTCAAAAGATCCATATTCCTTCTTTATAGTATCTAGTATGGGTGCGCAAATACTGTTAAAATTCCTAATGAATTTCCTATAAAATATTCCTAATCCATGAAAACTTCTTACTTCGAACACACTTCTTGGAGAAGGCCACTCTCTTATATCCCTCACCTTTTTTGGATCCATTTTCAATTCATTTGAAG
Source organism: Picea engelmannii (assembly GCA_009831015.1). Classification (NCBI taxonomy): domain Eukaryota; kingdom Viridiplantae; phylum Streptophyta; class Pinopsida; order Pinales; family Pinaceae; genus Picea; species Picea engelmannii. Next base: position 30,720 of record WSFP011261356.1, on the reverse strand, counting down.
AGATTACAAACCCAAGATATACAAGTTTGGTCTTCATGAAAGAACACTTTTTCAAATTCACCAACAAATTTTCCTGCTGCAATCTCCTCAACACAATCTTCAAGTGTCTTAAATGCTCCTCTTCAGTCTTGTTGAAAACTAGAATATCATCTAAATAAACAATCACAAAATTACCAATAAAATCTTTGAGTACTTCATTCATTAGCCTCATGAATGTACTTGGAGCATTTGTTAATCCAAATCGCATAACAATCCACTCATACAATCCTTCATTTTTTTTAATGTTGTCTTCCATTCATCCCCTTCTCTCATTCTTATATGATGATTACCGCTTTTCAAATATATCTTGGAAAAATAACTAGCTCCACTCAAACAATCCATTAAATCATACATTTTGGGTAAAGGAAATCTATACATGATGGTTATCTTGTTGATGGCTCTAGAATCTATGCACATTCTCCAACGTCCATATTTCTTTGGACTCAACATAGTTGGTACTGCACACGGGCTCAAGCTTTCCCTGATCATACCTTTGTCCAGCAACTCTTGAACCTTCTCCTTGACCTCTTCATTTTCCTTGCTCCCGGAATAAGGTCAATATGGTAACTAATACTCATGATGGGAGGTAAAGTATGAGGCAACTCATCCACCACAATTTCAACAAAATCATCCAATAACTCCTGAATTTCCACAGGCGAATCATTCATAGAGATATTTGTAAGGATGACTCTCGGTTTACCTATAGCAACAAACTGCATTTCCTGATCTTTCTTGAATTTTTTCAAGAGCTCCTTCCCACTCATGATAAGTATACTAGAACTAGCCTCCTCTTTGACTCCTTTATCTTCTAATGGCAACAACATATGTTTACACCCATTTTTCTCAAGGGTATAAGTATTCTTCCTCCCATCATGTATGACATTCCTGTCATATTGCCAAGGTCTCCCCAATAAAAAAATGACAAACATCCATAGGGATGACATCACATAAAACTTCATCCTTATAACTACCGATTTTTAAATCAACTCGACATTGTCTACTTACCATGAATTGATGTCCTTTTTGAAACCACGACACCCTGTATGGATTCGAATGTGTTTTCTTCTCCAACTTTAGCTTTTCCAACATCTTCATGGATACCAAATTGTCAGTGCTCCCACCGTCTATGATCACCTTCCATACTCTGTCTCTAGTCTTACAAGCAATTCTGAATAAATTGTTTCTCTGGACTAGTTCTCATACCTCTTTTTCTTATTTCATGAGAGATTTCCTCATCATGAGTGATCTTCCCTCTTCAACTACTTCCACTTTCATATCTACCTCCACATTCCTCTGTTGCTCCTTAGAAATGTGAGCTTCTCTAACTCCTGCATTCTTACTTTCGGGACATTCCCAAGACATGTTCCATGTTTTCTTGCAAGCATAGAATTTTACTTCTCCTCCTCTACCTCTCAGAAAAGGGTTCCTTCCTCTAGAGTACCCTCCTCTAGAATTTTCTCCTCTATTTGTATGACCTTTGGATCCTCCAACTTCTCCCCTTGATTTCTAGAACTTCTCTCTGGTGGTTCCTTTTCCTCTGTTAGGACTCTTCCCCCTATTCCTCTTACTCTGCTTCCTTGCCATTTTTTCTTCTACCTTCAGGGATACTTGATAAGCATCCTCTACGGTCCTCATCATTATCATACTAATCTCACCTTGGATTTCATACCTCAACCCATTAATATATCTAGCAACTTTCTCTTCATTTTTTTCCCTATGTCCTGCTCTTATATTCAACTTATAAAATTCTTCGGTATATTCCTTCACCGACAAACATTTATGTCTCAGATTCTCCAACCTTTTGAACAGATTTAGCTGATAATATTTGGGTATGAATTTAACCTTAATCTTAGCTACCATTCTATCCCAACTCTTAATCTTGGTCTTACCTTTTCTCCTTCTATCAACTTGCAACTCATCCCACCATAAAGTTGCATGTCCCTTCAACCTGGTCACCGCATGTTTTACTTTATTCTAATCATCAATCTCCTCGTAATCAAATTACTTGTCTAAAGCACTTATCCAGTCAATCAATTCTTATACATTCAAATTACCTTCATACATTGGAACTTCCATCTTTGCTCTGGTTCTTATCTTGACAACAACTCTCAGTAATCGTTCCTCTGCTACTTCTTCTCTTACAACTTCTTCTTCTTCTAGATTTTCACTTTCAACATCACTAACATCACCAACATCTGGGGTTCTCCTTTGTGTTGTTTCCGTGGCGTCCATCCTTGCACGAAGTTGTCTCATTTCCTCCTCCATAGTTGTATTGACTACATGTCTCTCCCTACGTCTCCTTGGTGGCATGGTTTCAATATATATCTTCACTTTACACACACATAGCTCTGTATTGCTCTGATACCACTTGACGCAAACCCCCTATGTGCTTGCACAACCTCCCAGTCTAAGATATTTCTCTAGAGCCGAATTATCTCTCGGATCCCCGCTGGATCCTCTCCTATGATCAGAGGTCCCTTTTCTCCCCTTGTGCAGGTCCACACAAAACTCGCGGGCGCTTCCTCTAAGCCCCATTTACTTCTCAGAAATGAGCTTCAGGCACCAACCCCCTTTCTTCTGTAGAATCTCACTTGACATCAGGCTAGGACCGAGCGCTTAACTAAAAGGAACTGTTCAGAGTTCCGAGACTTCGATCCTCCTTAGGATTTACCAAAGAAAAACTCTGCAACCAAAAATTTCTGGACTAGTGAAGGGCCGAAATCCACAGATTTGACGGTTGGCATTTTCCCTCAGATTAACGGTCCATGTTCACTCTGGGCTCTGGGGCTTTGGGACTTTTCTACGCCAAAACAATTGTAACCCAATATCTTCTGAATAGCCAAATTCTGAACAACTCGGAAAACTACGTTCTACGTATACCCGACAACTGACGGTCAAGGTTTACTCTAGGCTTCGGAACTTTAGGAGTTCTTCACCTCCGCACAATAATGACCAAAATTTATTGGAGTGATGAATTGCCGAATCACTCAGGGATCCAACAATTCATACTCACCCATGAATCTACGATAGAGATTCACTCTGGGACTTCAAAGCTTCGGGACTCCGAGACTTACTTGTAACAAACGACTCAAAATTGTTAGAGCAGTGAAGTCCGAAGGAGTTGGGGATTACTCCCGCTATCCCTCCTTGAGCTTCGTCACTTGAATGAATTGGACTCTAGAGAAAAATTTTCACTTCTCTCCTAAACTTGGGACTTTTGAAAGTCACCTACGCACTCCTTGCATTATCTCTCCCGAGCTTAGTCAACACTTAACAAAGTGTTGGCTCTGTGCACTCCTTGCACCTTGTCCCTCCACTGAGATTTTACACTACTATGAGGGTAGGCGCACTCCTTGCGCCCGCTCTTTGTAAACTTACACTATCTCTCCTAATCTTCTGAACATATAAATGGTTCGGCCTCCGCACACCTTACGTCGGCAAGATGCACTCTTTGCGCTAAGACTCACAAAAGAGAAACAATTGAAACTTATAATGGCATTCAAAACTCATTCAATCGACCATTCAAATGCACACACACAAACACAGAATTAACAACATAGCATTTTTCCAATTACTTGGAGATAAATAAATTCACAATCACAAAAATGTGTGATCAATTCTCTCTTTCTATATTTCTTTAGCAATAATTTACAAGAGCTTTGACAACCTTCAACAACAGCCTTCAATAGAAAAATAACAATAATTTTCAGTAGCCTCCTCTTGGCATAGATTACATTTATTTATACATGAAGGGGCTTCTCGAGCCTTCCTCCAGACTATTCCAGTGCTTTCATATCATAATTAAAAGCATCCCACCACTAAGCTTATTTCAATAAATGAACATTTACAATTCAGATATGAGTCGACACTCAAAATTTGTACAATCCTACATGCATTAACGACAACTACAATCTCCTGGAACATATACAAAGGCTCTAGCCTAAAGATCTCATGGGATCTTTAATTACAAAGGTATTAAAATTAAAGTGACGTGCCCTCCTTGGGATCCAAACCAGTTACAATGTGTTGCACTGGATGTTGAGTCATCTTCCACCATGCTTCATTAAATGATGACAGTGATGCTCCTGCATCACTGGACAAACTGTTGTCCATTGTTCTCTATCTACAAGGAAATCTCCAATTTTAAGCTTCCAAAGGGCAAAATTCTAGCCATTGAATTTTTCTATCTCTATTCTCGAACTACTCCTCATTCTTTAACACAATCTTTAGCACAATATTTAAAGATATATAACTTATGACTATTAATGTACCTAGGGTTTAGCTCATATCCAAGTTTGTTAAGCCAAGCTCCGATACCACATGTTAGGAAATGAGACACACTTCCACACTAAACCTAATAGAAGAGAGGAATAAATATTTAATCAAGAAAGTAAATGACACAACAAGCACACAATACACAGAGATTTTATCCTGGAAAACCAACATTCCTTGAGTGTTCTGTTCCTTGTTGTCTTATTCATTCAGAATAAAGGTTACATGTCTAACATTGGTCCACACCTAAGACACAATCGACATCATACATTCTTGATTATGCAAGAACAACCCTGTAGCCAATTTGACTTACATCTACATGACCAACAACCTCTATGATTATTGATTGACGCATTTTATCAGCCTTATTGACCTTACATCATGCCTTCTTTATAGGCATTACAACAGGCAAAACCCTAAAGAAAATGGCACCAAAAAATGGTTACAGATCCATGCAGATAATTGGCTACAAATCTCCCAAATCTCAGGATTCTGCTACAGTCGACTACCAAGTCGATCGACTACCAGTAGGATTTCATTCGATGTTCAGTCAGTTGCCACACACCTGCTTGTCGACCTCTTGTCAGTTGACCTCTTTGAATTTACCCGGTCAACTAACCACGACCTTCGACTTGTTGTCGATCCACCTCGACTTCGCATTTACCCGATAGAACCACCTCAACCTTCGACTTGTTGTCAATCCACCTCGAATTTGTCTTTACTTGGTCAAACCACCTCGAACTTCGACTTCTACCGTTAGTCGATCCACCTCGACTTTCACTGCAAAGAATATAACAACCCAAAAGTAAGCATTCTTTCAAGAAAGCGCACAGTAGTTTGAGTCCATATCCTATCAGAAAGCATAAGAGAAGGACTTGGGTGGAGGAGCTACAAGGAAAAATGAATAAAATCAAACCTCCTACCTTTGTTGGGGAGCATAAAAAGGATGAAGATGTGGAGACCTAGTTGTTGGGTATGAGGAAGTACTTCCAGTTGCATAACTATTTTGTGTAGGATGAAGGGATAATTGTTATCTATCAGTTAAAGGGAAAGATATCAATGTGGTGGGATCAATATGTGCAAGTGCAACACATTGATGAGAAGAAAGTGACTTGGAGAGATTTCAAGAGGTATTTCTAAAAGAAATACTTAACCAAGAGGTACTATGATAGGAAAATGAAGGAGTTCTTCGAAATCAAGCTTGGGAGCATGGCAATTGACAAGTACGAAAGAAGATATTTAGAACTGTTGAATTATGTGCCTTTTATCAAGGATGAACAGGTGAAGATTCAAATATATTTGAGTGGGTTTCCCTCATTTATCAATGACAAGATATATTATGATGACCCTAAGATGTTGGAAGAGACCATAAGGCGCTCTAAGTGTCTTTATGAGCAGCAAAGGGGAAGGAAAACTTTCCAAAAGGCTTGGGAAGACAAGATGAAAAGTAAGGTGGAACAGAGGAAGAAGGGAGTTAAGCCACCATTTTTCAGAAATATCGTGCAAGGACAAACGACCCTCCAAGAGCCAAAAATGTCATAAACAATGGGACAAAAGTCATGGAAACAATCTATGTAGTGTTGGGGTTGTGGTGGAAATCACATGCGCCGAGATTTCCCTCAAAGAGATGATAAAGTGAGGAATTTGCACAGTGTACAACAAGTTGCGACAGTGGAAGACATGGGTAGAAATGTGCCAAGGATTTATGTTGCACTGGATAAAAAGCAGGTTGAGTTTCATTCACACATGATCAAGGTGGAAGGTAATATTAACGACCAACCTATTGTTATTTTAATTGGTTCAAGAGCTAGTCACAGTTATCTAGATCCTAAGTTGATGGAAAGATTCCATCTGTCGAGAAGCAAGCTTGGAAAACCATGGTTGGTGCAGTTAGCTACAAAAACAAAAAGGAAAATCAATGAGATGGTTAAGGCATTTCCATTGCAGATGAATGGACTACACAAAAAAGTTGATTTGAATATTATACCTTTGGGGTCGTATGATTGCCTAATTGGGACAGATTGGTTGGATGAGCATCATGTTGTCCTGGATTGTTACAATAAGGCATTCACTTTCCTGGATGAGCAACGAAATTTTAGATCAATTCAAGAATTCCAAGGGTTGTGACTATCAGAGAAGTTTCAACATTCCAGTTGAAGAAAAGTTATAGGAAAGGATGTCAAGTATTCACAGTGCACATGGAAAAGGAACCTAAGGATAAAGTATTGGGTGTGGAAGATTGCACAGTACTGAAAGAGTTTGAGGATGTCTTTAAAGAGATACTGGGATTGCCTCTGAAAAGAGATATTGACTTATTTATTAATCTGATGCTGGGAGAAACACCTATATCCAAGACTCCTTATACGATGTGTATGCCAGAACTGAAGGAGTTGCATATGCAACTTGAAGAGCTTATGAAGAAGGGGTATATACACCCAAGTGTGTCACCTTGGAGTGAACCAGTTTTGTTCGTGAAGAAGAAGGATGGTACATTGATACTTTATATCGACTTCAAACAGTTGAATAAGGGAACAGTAAAGAACAAGTATCCTTTACCAAGGATAGATGTCATGTTTGATCAGATGAGAGGTGTGCATATATTTTCAAAGATATATCTCATATCTGGTTATCACCAGGTGAGAACAAAAGAGGAAGGCATTAGTAAGACAACCTTTAGAACAAGGTATGGACATTACAAGTTTATAGTGGTGCCATTTGGGTTGTCGAATGCACCAATTATCTTCATGTGTTTGATGAATGGAGTTTTCAGAGAGTATTTAGATAAGTTTGTCATTGTATTTTTGGATGACATTCTTATTTACTCAAAGTCGAAGGAAGAGCATGAGCAACACTTGAGGATGGTGTTGTAGGTGTTGAGGGAGCATCAGCTTCATGTAAAGTTGAGCAAGTGTTCATTTTACTAGTGACACATTCACTACTTGGGTCATATTATTTCAAAGGGAGGAATAGTTTTGGACCCAACGAAGGTAAAATCCATTAAGGAATGGACAAAACCAAGAAATGTCGCAAAGCTGAGATCCTTTATGGAACTGGCAGGGTACTACAGAAGGTTTATTGAAGGATTCTCAAAGATTGTGCATCCAATCACATCCTTGAAGAAGAAAGGTGTGCAATTTGAATGGACTCTAGATTGCGCAAGGAGTTTCCAGCACTTGAAGAATTTGTTAACACGTGCGTCAATTTTAAGAATTGTTGATTCAGATGTAGACTTTGTTGTGTGCACGGATGCATACAAGGAAGGACTCAATGGAGTCTTGAGTCAAAATGGACATGTGGTGTGCTACGAGTCAAGGAAGTTGAAAGAGCATGAAAGGCTCTATGCTATGCATGATTTAGAGTTAGCAATTATAGTTCATGCCTTGAAGATGTGGCGGCATTATCTCATGGGTAAGAGATTTAAGTTGATATCATACCATTGTGGTTTGAAGTATTTGTTTGGACAATCAAGTTTGAATGCCATACAAAGAAGGTGGTTAGAGTTCCTTAGTGAGTATGAGTTTGACATAAAGTATATCAGAGGAAAATAGAACAAGGTGGTTGACGCACTCAACAGGAGGATGCATGAGATGCATGCTACAACCATTAGCATGTGTCGTACCAGTTTGCACAACAGAATTTTGGAAGTTTCCAAATCGGATCTTCACTATATGGATATAAGTGCGACCTTACAACAAGGCATGTTGCAACCAAAGTTTAAAGGTTTTGAGTTAAGAGAGGATGGGATCCTCATGTATAGACGCAGAGTCTATGTGCCAAATGATCAAGAGTTGAAGAACCTAATTTTGCCAGAGATGCATAAGTTTCCTTATGTTGGACATCCATGTTACCAACATACCTTTATCGCGGTCAAGAAACAATACTTTTGGCCAGGTATGAAAAAGGAAGTTTTGGATTTTATTGTGAGATGTCTCAAATGTCAGAATCTCAAGGTTGAGCACAGACATCCAGCTGGTTTGCTGCAACGTTTGCCTATTCTTGAGTGGAAGTGGGAAGTTGTGACCATGGACTTCATAACTAAGTTTCCTAGGTCTGCTAAGCAACATGATTATATTATGGTGGTGGTGGACAAGCTTACTAAAGTTTCCCATTTTATTCCAGTGAAGTTAGCACACAAGGCAATCGACATTGTTGAGATATACATGTGTGAAGTTGTTAATTTGCATGGTGTTCCTAAGACAATTGTGTCTAACAGAGATTCCAAGTTCACCTCGAACTTTTGGAAAGGGTTATTTAAGGAATTTGGGACAAGTCTGAATTTCAGCACAACATATCATCCTTAGCTAGATGGTCAAATTGAGAAGGTAAATCGGGTAATTGAAGACATGTTGAGGATGTATGTGATAGATAAACCATCCAAGTGGGAGGACTACCTTCATTTGGTAGAGTTTTCTTACGACGATGGGTATCATGAATCTTTAAAGATGAACCCATTTGAGGCACTTTATGGTAGAAAGTGCAACATGCCTATAAGTTGGGATAACCCAACAGAGCGCATAGTAGTTGGGCCAGATTTGGTCTGGGAAATGGACGAGCAGATGGTAAAGATCAGGCATAATTTAAAGGCTGCCCAAGATAGGCAGAAAAGTGGTGTAGATAAAAGTAAAATCCACATGGAATTTGAAGTGGGTGATCATGTGTTTCTGAAAGTTAAGGCTAGGCGTAGTTCCCTAAAGTTGGGGAAGTGCTCTAAGTTAGCAGCGTGCTATTGTGGACCATTTAAAATCCTTGAAAGGATTGATCTTGTCGCTTATATGATTGTGTTGTCTGCGTCCTTGTGTATTCATAATTTTTTCCATGTATCATTGCTTAAGAAGTGTGTTCCTGATGCTAATCATGTCATTGATTGGAATGTGATTCAGGTGGAGCCAGAAGGAGGATTTCAAGTGCCACCAATTTGCATATTGGATCGAAAAATCATGGAGTTGGTAAAGGTCCAATGGACCTGGTATGGTCATGAGGATGCAACCTGGGATGGCGAGGATGCTATGTGAGTAAAGTATCCTCATTTTTTTTAAGAGTTTTGAATTTTTTTACATACATGCATATATGATGCACTAAGTATGGTGCATAAATAAGGGGGAGGGGATTGTAGTGTCCCTAATCTAGAACCCTTTGTAATTATACATATAGGATGGTGAGTTGATTGGTACCAAGTGTAAATGTAATGTACACTTAGGATGGTGAGTCAAGAACACATGGTTTTGGTGTTGCGTGCATCAGAGTAAGTGCGTGAATAATTGTTATAAAGACAGGGTGCACACATTGTGTGTGTTGCACACACCTGGGTAAGTGCACACATTGCACTGTGTTGCACGCACTTGGGTTAGTGCATGAGAATGAATGTTTATGTTTTGAGGCCGGAGAGCCTATGTGATTATGAGGCTGGTGAGCCTGGAAACAGATAGGCCAATGTGTCTGCCCATATAAATATAATCATGATTATTAATATAATATTGCATCACTGCACACTGACTGACTCAAACGAAAAGAGATGGGGGGCCTACTCCACTGAAAAAGGGAAAAGGGGGAGATATTTTAATAATATTTCCAAAAAGTGTAATGTTATGGATATATTTTTATCCTAAGTTCTTGAGAGTAGGGAACGGATCCCCAAATTGCTTAAAGCTATTTTTGAAGGTGACAAGTGTCAAGTTGAAGGCATGCAATATATATTATTGGCCTTAGTGTATTTTGGGCATGGTTGTATTATTATTGATGTTGCAGGCTCTCATGTGCAGAAGGGGGTCAGACTGTATTGAAAATCTGATTATTACCTTATCTGCCATAGAAGATTGCAAGGAGTTGTGGGGGTGTAACTAGAATTCTTTTGTCAAAAAGTTGGGTTGACAGACCGTGAGAAGTCTCTCTAGGTGAGAGACTGGTTGTTATGGAGTGGTTTTCAGACCCATGGGCATACTCTCCAAGCGAGAGTTTTGCTGAGAGTTGTTCCTTAGTGCACTAAGAATTAGTATCAAGACTCGAAGACTTCATGTCTGACCTAATGCTGGTAACCTTGGGAAGGTGATCCGGATTATTTTTAGCACGAAATGATCCATATTATTTTTGGTACGAAATGAGAGCGGAGATATGATAAAGCAATGTACATAGATATCTCGAATATCCAATAATATAACAAAAACGTATCAAAGATGCAACCATAAACACAGAGATATAGTAATACACAATTTTCTATTAATGAGCGAAAATGTACAAAGACTGTAAAAATACAAAGTGAAAGACTCGCTAGAATGGTGGCAGCTTATCTCTGAGAAGAGATGTGTCTGTTACTCGCATTCACAAGAAGGTGCTTTTACAATCAGGCTCCAAAGCCCTTTTTATGATAAAGAGAGTCCAAAACCCTAACCCCAGAAGATGAAAAGCCAACAGTTTTGTGGACCCCGTTTTGGGTATTTTGGTGTATCAACTTCCCGGGGGCGTAACTTTGGCATACGATCTTTGTTTGGGGCGAACGATAGCTCGTTGGAAAGGTATTATCGAGGAGATTCATTTAGGGGGATCAATCAGAGCCTTTGGCTATCATTGAGAATCTCGATCCCAAAAAACCTTCATTTAGGCCCTCAAAATGGCCTCGGAAGTTAAACATTGCTAAAAATAGTAAATTACCAAAATTGCCAGAAAATTGTTTTGAGCCAGTTGGAAAAGGTTGGTGGCCACCAATATCCACCTGGATCATGAAATGAGAGAGGATATATAACATGGAAATATACAGAGATATTGCAAGAGATCCAATAATATAAAAGAGGTATATTAGAAATAAAACCATAAACACGGAGATACAGTAATACACAATTTTTATTAATGAGCGAAATGTACAAAACTGTAGAAATACAAAGTGAAAGACTTGCTAGAATGGTGAAAACTTATCTCTGAGAAGAGATGTGATGGATACTCACATTTGCAAGAAGATGATGGATTACAATGAGGCTCTAAAGGCCCTTTTAACATAAATAAAATCCAAAACCCTAACCCCGGAAGATGAAAAGCCAACAGCTGTGTGGACCCTGTTTTGGGTAGTTTGGTGTATCAACTTCCCAGGGGTGTAACTTTGGCATAAGATCTCCGTTTGGGGCGCACGATATCTTGTTGGAAAGGTATCGTCGAGGAGATTCATTTTGGGGGCTCAATTAGAGCCTCTATCTATCAATGAGGTGCTCGACCCCAAAAAAAAATCATTTAGGCCCTCAAAATAGCCCCAGAAGTTTAAGAACCGAAAAACTGCTAAAAATAGTAAATTGCCAGAAGACTGTTTTGAGCCAGTTGGAATAGGTGGGTGGCCATCGATATCCACCTAGATTAGAAGGGAAGTGGGACAACTAAAGGACTATTGAGCAGAGAAGGGGCACACTTTTTTGGGTTTGATAGGTACATGGGGAATGAGGGATTTTGGGCTAGCTGTAGTAGTGGGCACATAGGACTGGGAAATTTTGTTGAGTTTTAGACCATAACTTGTCGCTAGGTGCCATTTTTCCCTTGTGGAATTGAACCCCAAATTGAGGGTGACTTGTTGCTGAAATCTTAATGAGCAACAACGTTTATGACTAGGAGGACTGTCTGAGTCAAGGCTGTTGTTGGTGACTTTCATTTAAGATAAGTGTTCCTTATGTGTTTGTCTTGGTTACTGCACACATTTTTGTTTATGTTTGACATGGGTTAATTCTTGTATGTTGTTGCATATAAGTAATTGTTATTCTTCTGTTATTTGTTTCTTTCTCATGTAAGTATGGTGCTTATAGCCTGTATTTGTAGTTGTGCATGGATATGACAAATGTGGATAGTATTGTCAGTTATGTTAACCTTGTGATTTTGGTTGAGTCGTCAAGAAAAGGATTGAATGGCAGGGTGCGTAGGATTGTATCCTACGTGTGATACATGTGGATATCGGTGGCCACCCACCTTTTCCATCTGACTCGAAACAGTTTTCTGGCAATTTACTATTGTTAGCAGTTTTTAACTTTCGGGGCCATTTTGAGGGCCTAAATGAAGGTTTTTCGGGATAGAGATTTTCAATGATAGCCGTAGGCTTTGATTTATCCCCCAAAATTAATCTCCTCGATGATACCTTTCCAACGAGCTATCGTGCACCCCAAACAGAGATCGTATGTCAAAGTTACACCCCCGGGAAGTTGATACACCAAACTACCCAAAACGGGGTCCACAAAAATGTTGACTTTTCATCTTCCAGGGTTAGGGTTTTGGATTTTATTTATGATAAAAAGGCCTTTGGAGCCTTATTGCAAAATCATCTTCTCGCGAATGCGAGTAGAGGACACATTTCTTCTCAGAGATAAGCTGCCACCATTCTAGTGAGTCTTTCACTCTGTATTTTTACGGTCTTTGTACATTTTCGCTCATTAATAGAAAATCGTGTATTATTGTATCTTTGTGTTTATGGTTGCATATCTGATACATTTCTACTATATTATTGGATATCTGATATATCTCTGTACATTTCTTTATTATATCTCCGCTCTCATTTCATGCCGAAAATAATCTGGATCAGTGGTATCAGAGCACGCTGCTCTTGATCGTTTTTCAGTGCATGCCCTCGACGAGGTCCGAGTATAGCAAGTTGGGTCTCGAGCTTGTCTCTCTTGAGGAAAATCTCTCTCGCATGCCCAAGAAACCCTCCATGGAGAAAGAAAAGAAAAATGATAGAGCGAACGATTCTATTAATCTATTGCTTGAGCAAGCTCTCACGCGACAGAGGGATGAAATGATGGATAATTTTGCCCACATCCTTCAACGTCTGTCGATAACAACATGCACATCTTCATCAAGAGGCCACTTTGGAGGCACCTCGCATTTCAAGGTACAAGTTAATTTTGATATTCTCATATTGGAAGGACATATAGATGCTGATGCCCTAGAAAAATGGTTGAATCTGCTAGAAGGTTATTTCTCTGTTCATAGTTTCTTTGATAGGGAAAATATCAACTTCACACTCCTTAAGGCTCTCCCCCATGTCAAACATTGGTGGGAAACTTACTGGGAGCAAAGTTCCACAGAGGATTCTGGAATATATGGGGATGAGCCCACTTGGGATTTTTTTGTGGATGCGGTAAAGGAACAATATTCCCTGTTGGCAACTATGAAGACCAGTACATGAGATGGACCACACTGCGGCAAGAGAGGGGCCAAGTAGTTCCAGAGTTCACCAATACCTTCCATACCTTGCGCACCAAGTTGGGTATCAAAGAATTCAAATGATATTTGGTTCTAAAATACCGTGGGGCTCTACACAGATACATCCAAATTGAAATGGATTTTCTGGACATCTCATCACTCGGTGTTGCTTATCGATATGCAGTTAAAATTGAGCAGAAATTTAAGCACCATAACAAATGGGAGTTCAGGTCTGCAAATCCACAACAACCAAAGTATGATAAAGACATCCCTAACAAACAGTCTCCCAAAAACCAGTCCAAGCCACAGGAAAATAAGGGTCATGGGAAGACGAAGAAGGACACCGGAAAATGGTGTGATTTCCACAAAAGCCCCTAGCACAACACTGATGAATATCGCTCAAAACAATAATTGGTGGCCGATATTAAAGACAAGGAGCCAAACCCTCATTCATAATATGATTCAGAAAATATTGATAGAAGACAGATCATCGACGCAGACCCCACTGCTATTGTCACGACCACAACAATTCAACCAGAAGAATCCACAGATCTTAAAGAGGGGGAGTGCCTTTTTCATTCACAGATGTGGGTGAAGGGGAACCCACTACATTTTATTGTTGATAGCGGAAGCCATAAGAACCTCATCTCAGCAGAGGTCATCAAACAGTTGGGATTGTCGACAACACCACACCCGCAACCATACAACATTGGGTGGCTTTGCCAGGGACGAGATCTTCGTGTCAACCAACAGTGTCAATTGTCATACGACATCCAACCCTTCAAGGATGAGGTATTATGTGATGTTGCCCTGCTGGATGTCTCTGATGTTCTCTTGGGCCAGCCATATATGTGGAAGCGCCATGTTATCTATGAGTCTCGACCCCGTAGTGTCATTTTTACTCTGGGGGGTCATCTCTATAGGATACCAGAGGTAGTTCCAACTACTGTCGCACCTAAACAATGATGCAAGGTAGTATCTCATACTACAAAATTCAACTTCTTCACAATCTGTTCAAAAGGTGAACATAAGGATACTGCAACCACTACAACCTTAGCCCAAGCACCTTCTATCCAATAGAAGCAGGTCGATAAGAATGCAAAAAATCACAAAGATTCCTTCTGCACCCAAACATCTCATGTAGCCTGACTGGTTGAACAGATTCAACCCCGCCAACAACATGTTCATGACAACCTTCCACAGTGCAATGTCTCCAGCAAGGCAAGCAACGCACCAAGATTCAATCGCTTTCCCCTCTCCCCTGGGAACTCAATGCAATGGAGACCATTTCTTCCTAAGGAGGTAGGATTGATCCAGGTGGATATTGGTGGCCACTCACCTTTTCCATCTAGCTCAAAACATTTTTCTGACAATTTTGGCAATTTACTATTTTTACCAGTTTTTAACTTCTGGGGCCATTTTGAGGGCCTAAATGAAGGTTTTCCAGGATAGAGCTTCTCAATTATAGCCGAAGGCTCTGATTGAGCCCCAAAATTAATCTACTCAACGATACCTTTCCAACGAGCTATCGTGTGCCCCAAACGTAGATCGTATGCCAAAGTTACGCCCCCGGAAAGTTGATACACCAAACTACCCAAAATGGGGTCCACAAAACTGTTGGCTTTTCATCTTCTGGGGTTAGGGTTTTGGATTTTCTTTATGATAAAAAGGCCTTTGGAACCTCATTGTAAAATGATCTTCTTGCGAATGCGAGTAGCGGGCACATCTCTTCTTAGAGATAAGTTGCCACCATTCTAGCGACTCTTTCACTTTGTATTTTTACAGTCTTTGTACATTTTCACTCATTAATAAAAAATTGTGTATTATTGTATCTCCGTGTTTATGGTTGCATCTCTGGTATATTTATGTTATATTATTGGATATCCGAGATATCTTTGTACATGTCTTTATTATATCTCCGCTCTCATTTTGTGCTGAAAATAATCCAAATCAACGTGCATCAAGAGGATTGAATTCGTGTGTGTGCGTTTAAGGATATAGATCCCGCACACAGTGAAATCAGAAGTGGCACATAATGCCTAGATGAATGTGCGTGCAGTTATGTTGTGTGATCAATATGTTGTTGCATGCAATTTTTGAGTTACTTATGTTGCTTAAGATTGTGTTTTTAAGAGATTGTTTCTTCCACTGTTATAAGTTGCATGGCACGACTCAAGCTTGGGCTGAGCGCATTACTTCAAGTGAAACTGCGCGGATTGTGTTTAAAGCATAAACTACACAGTGAGAGTGTTGGAGTAGCGTGGCCCAACCTGGGTGGTTGGGGATGTTACAATTTGGTATCAGAGCATGTGTAAGGTGGTAATGGGACTCAGTGGGAGATTGGGTACATTACAAAAGGGATGAAAAGGAGGTGTGGGTGGGGGAGGGATTAGAGTCTTCAAAGATAACACGGTTTCTGGCAATATAGATACCCCATCCTACAATGAGAGGAAGAGATTTGTGCTATGAGGTGGAGGGGGAAGAAAGCCATTATTTGAGGGCTTCTTCACCAAAGGTTCCATGCCATGAATCAGGAAAGGAGAGAGAGCAGGAGAGAATGGACCAAACTTCCTTTGTGAAGGGGAAGTGTAGAAACATATGTGGGATATCCTCTGAATCATATTTGCAGAGAGGGCATCACGAAGACCCCACAAAATTGCACTTCTATATATTATCCCAAGTGGGTGCTTTTTTTGTGAGGAGGAGCCACATGAAGAGTTTTTCTTTGGTCGAGAATTTCAATTTCCAGAAGATGGCTCCCCACCATGGGGCTAGCTCTTCAATGTGTTCCAATATTAGAGCAAGGTAGCCCTGCTTTGGTTTGTAGGTCCCTGCTGGGTTGAAGGACCAGATGAGGGAGTCCAGTTGGTCTGTGAGGTTGACCATGGAAGAGGAAAGAGCATCAATGTATTCTCTCCAAACATGTGCATGTTGCTCGTTTAAAACCACTTCCTCCCAATTTAGCCATTGTGTAGTACCCAAAGAGAAGTTCCTTCTAACAATGTGATGGAGGTGAGTATACCCTGCATTGTTGAGATCCTGAACTACAGGATCTGGAAGAAGGCGTTTCCCTTTGCAATTGATCCAGGGATCTTTGACAATGAGGATGTCTTCTCCCTTGCCGATCTTCCAGATGATCCAGTTCCCGATCAGTGGTAAGGCTTTTACAATGGCCTTCCAAATGATTGATCCATTTTGGAAGTTTTTTGGATTTGTCAAATCCAACCAACTGAAGAGTCTTGGGGGAAGTACTTTTCTTTGACAATGTGGGCCCATGTGCCAGAGTTTGTGATGATCCCCCATACATTCTTTGTTGTTAAGGMTTGTGCAAAGAGATGGATATTTTTGATGCCCCATCCACCATAAGATTTTGGAATAAAGACCCCTTTTTTTATGCCAACACAAGGGGTCTTTTTCCCTCTGCTCCAGCCCATAGAAATTTGAAGGATAGTTGACTGATTTTCTCYAGGATGCCCWTAGGGACCCAAGCCAATGAAGTCTAGTAGACTGGGRTTTCTTCCAGGATAGATTTGACKAACACCATCCTTCTTGCTCGAGAGAGCCAACAACTTTTCCATGAGAGTAATATTTTTTCTATCTTGGCACARAGCCATTGGCAATCCTTCTTGTTGTAATTATTTGCCTTCAGGTTGAAACCTAGATTTTTCAAACCATCCAAGTTCTTTAAAACTAGGGTACCTAGGGTTCTAGAGGTGTGCTAACATTCATAATTTGATAGGCCCCAAAAGGTGAGGGAGGATTCCTCCATGTTTATTTGCATGACCGTAGTGATGCAGAAGGTATGAAGAATCTTCTTTAAGGTGGAAATATATGAGATATTCCCTTCACATAATAACAAGATGTCATCTCCAAAAAGAAGTTGAGTTAGGGAAAAAGAGGAGTTGATTTTGATACCTTTGATTTTTGTTGTTGAGGTTTCACTGTGGATTATTTTGTTGAGACATTTTGCCACAAGGAGAAAGAGGAGTGGAGAGAGGGGGCATCCTTGGCAGAGTCCTTTTTATACTTTGAAGAATTTTGTGGTTGATCCATTTATGAGAAGGGAAAATGATATTGATGAAATACAATTCATTGCCTATGTGACAAAGGGATGGTTGAAGCCCAAGTGAATCAAGAGGAGCCTAATATATATCCAACTTACTCTGTCGAAGGCCTTTGAGAGATCAAACTTGTAAGTGATTCCCTTATGCTTTTGTGTGTCCCCAGATTTCACAGTCATCTAGAGTGAAATTTAGGTCCCCACTGATTATGAGAGGGCGCTGAGATTGAATTGTGCTAAAAAAATTCTGCAAGGAATCCTTTCTTTTTGAGTAGTGCCCAGAGATGTTCGTGTAGAGGAAGTCTAGGTTGAGTTCATTTGAGAAAAGGTAGGTGTAAAGGACTGAGGGAGAGGTCTAAGAGTTAATGAGGTTGAGAGTGGATCTCTTCCAGCCTATGATGATTCCACCAGACCTTCCCTAAGCATCCGAAATCTCGAGAGGGACGCTGAGAGAGAGGATTCAACTTTTTTCCCAACAATGATGGTTTCTTGGAGGAGCAAGATAGAGGGGGAGTGAATTTCAACCAGTTTTTTGATGGCTAATCTTTTAGTGGGATTATCCTGCCCACGGTAGTAATGAGAAAGGATAAGTATTTTGAAACCTTGCCAGGGGAATTTGCTCTAAGGGCCTCAAAGAGAGTTCTTTGGTTCCCCGATTTTATTTCTAAATTTGCTTGAGATTGAGCGGGGGTAAGAAAGGATTTCTTGCCCTTCGAGGACGATTTCTGATCTTGAGGGAGGGATGCTCCAAGTCCTCCTTCAGTGCCAGAGTGGTCGGAGGGGAGAGAACGGGAGAGGGAACAAAGGTTATATTTTTGAGGGGAGGAGGGGGGACGTGAATCAGGTTCCGAGGGGGAGGGTAGGGATGACACAGGCAGGAAGGAAGGAGGGGGCAGGGAGGGTTCCGAGAGAAGGGGAAAAAGGAGGATGGAGTGGGCTTTTGAAAGGCTCAAGAGACTGCAAAGGAAAGGAATCTTTGGAGGGCCTTCTGAGACTGGAAAAGAAGGTCATCCAAATGCAAGCCCAAAATAAATGAGAGGATTTGTAAAAAGAGAGGGAGCAAAATCCTTACTTGGGGGTTCTGACACAAACCCTTCGAGGGGTGGAGGAGTTGCATCTTTTGCTGGAGCATTGACGACTTCTGGAGCTGCTGCTGAAGAGGAGAGTCGAGGAGGGTCCTGGTGCTGACTCGATGGGAGATTGTGCTTGTGAGAGGGTTTGTCACTAGCAAAATTTTTGGTCCAACGAGATTTTTGAGTCCCCTTTAAGCAGTGTTTGGCGATATGACCATAGCGGTGGCATCAACCACATCTGAATGGAATACCCTCATAATCAAGAGTCTGAGTGAAGGACATATCCCTGTAGGAGATAGTGATTTCTTCGGCAAGGTCATTTGAGAGTTTTATGTTGACCAGGATCCAGGCCATGCCCATGTAGCCAGAGGATGTGTAGGAGCGATCCACTTCGTAGAAGAGGCTGTTGGAGTTACCGATTTCCTTGAAGACATCCTCAGACCAAAAACTGAGAGGGAGGCTTGACAATCTTACCCAGGCAGGGGCAAAATCCACTTTTCCTTTTGTGGCATCAAAGTCCACAATCTGGTTTTCTAGGAAAAGAGATTACGCTCCATGGGACCAGGACCCTGCCAAAATCTTGTTTGCATCCAGAGCCGAGCGAAAAGTCCATGCCAACCATCCTTTTACCAAGACCAGTCATTTGGGGGAATAACCAAGAAGCAGAGAGAAGTTCTGCGGTGTCCAATGTCGCAGGGAGGTTGCCGAAAGCCTCTTGCTAACAAACCTGCCAACGAGGGTTTCGTGCTGCATTGTTGCTACTTCATTCAACTGAATGTTGTCGCCCAAAATCAGGTTTTTTACCTCCTCTTTCCGCTTTGGGCATCGTTTTATCTTTCTACAGTCAGCCATGTTAGAGGCACTAGGGATGGCGATCGAGACAACGATAGAATTTAGGGGGTTCTAGTGAAGAAGGGTCTATGTGAGAAGATTGCTGAGAAATCCATCTGGATGAGGGGAGTCCTGGGACAATAAAATGGCAGGATGATTTTGCAGGTGCCAGCTCCCGATGGCGACTTTGTCATGATGAATGTGGGTGGCTAGATCTGGGCATTCATTGTCGAAAGATGGGGAAGTGACTTGTATCGCGACCACAAGGGGGGAGATCAATGAGAGAGAGGGTTTGACTCTGTAAGAGGATGCAAGGAGAATCCTGTCTAAGCAGATGGGAGGGGAAACACACGAGGGAGTAGCTGAGGGAGGGAGTGAGGGAGAGCGTGGCAAGGGGAGGGGAGGGAAGTGACATCCTCAGGGGGTATGGGCGATTTGGGAGGAGTGGTCGAGGGGGATGAAAAGACTTGAGTAAACCAGATAGCAACCCCAGATTTAGATCAACTGAATAGTTGAGGAGGTACTTGTCATCAAGATCCATGATGATATGAGGTGGAGGAAAACACAAGGTCAGATTGACATCATTCAAACATCACAAGAAAACTAAGAAAAACCTAAACCACCGTAACCACATATTTCATGAACTAATATATAATATATACATGGGCCATAATTTTACCAAATATTATATAACCAAATTTTAATTACAATTAAAAAAATCCAAATCTATAACATTTAAACTTCTTCAATATAAAACCCAAAACTCAATACTTAACCGATAAAACCCAAAACTTAATACTTATCAGAACCGATTCCTAATTTGAGGTTTAGATACTATTTTTATGCCCTGACCATGGGGTGTGCCACGTTTTTTACCACGTACGACGTGGAGATGATTGCGGCGAATCTATCTGCGAGCGAGGTAGATATGACGTGGCATCCTCTAAACCGCATATCAACTGAATTAAACTGTGTAGTTAGCTCTTGCTTGGGAACTCGGCGACGACCGATTCGAGTCAAGGAATCGGAATGAGTCTTTCTGTCACGGGCTTTCCATGGACGATAATATTTCATACATTATTATAATAATTTGATTTGGAGTCGTAAAGATGCATACTTATTGCGTATTCTACCAAAACAAAAACCATCTGTGCAGGTGATTACAGTGGGGGAGCAATCAATCATCTGATGAGTTTTGCTCGCAGAAGAACTCATTGGAGGGAGTTTTGTGTCCACTGATGTTGAGTCCGAGAGGTATTCTCCACCCGAGAATCTTCGTGGGTATATCCATCTTATGGATGTTTTCCCTGATCAGTGCTGGAGGCTCATTAGCCTCTCCCGTACTACAAGCCCACAATGATAATTCCAAACCCTCTCTCGTTCTAGTCATTCTTGGAAATCTTTCTCCTCCTCCTCCTCATCCTCATCCTCATCCTCCTCCTCCTCCTCCTTCCTCGCATCCTCCTCCTCTTCCTCATCCTCCTCCTCCTTCCTCGCATCCTCCTCCTCCTCGTCGTTCTCATCCTCCTCCTCCTTCCTCGCATCCTCCTCCTCCTCCTCGTTCTCATCCTCCTCCTCCTTCCTCGCATCCTCCTCCTCCTCTTAGTTCAGATAGGATGAATTGGAAGAAGACGACGGGACTGGTGTTGGCAGCGATTGCAGGGCTGCTCCAAGTAGTTGTTGTTACATACCTCCTTGTGAAGAGGAAGCAGATGCTTCGTGTAGTGGAGAAATATGAAGTTTGAGAGGAAACCCACATCCAGTGTAAACCTATTTCGCCTTCAAAGTTCAAAATAAGGCCTTGGGAGAGACAACAGGTGAGTTGGGTTTCTGTTAATTCGCTGTTTCATCTCTTGAGAGCGTGTAATCTCATGAAATATATGTAAAATTGTTAGGCTATTGGGATTCTCAGCGGGCGGGCTTTTGAAGAGCATACAATCGAACCAAATGCATGTAAGAACTGTTTGAGTATTAGGGATTTATTGATCTCTGTTAAGATACAGAATGTGGCCAATGGCTTGTAGACCGATCTAACCCCGGATGGGTGGAGGTAAAAACTTGTGCATAAAGTCGTGGGTATGCTCAAACTCCCTTTTTGCCCATTCCATGTACTCTCTGTCATACTGTGCTCTATTCGTCGATTCCCTTATAGAGCTCCACTGTAATTTTTAAAAATCAGAATATACCAATCAAGAGTCTAGTGGTACCTATGATTTCTTTGTTTTACTTCGATTCGATTGTTTGTGCTTTCACGAAGGCCCTTGTATTCTTTGCAACAAGGGGTTGGAATTACCATTACTATGATCTGTCATTAGATTTTGAATATGTCATCCTATATCTCAGATGAAAAGATTTAGTGGTACCTTTGATTCCTTTGTTTTACTTCGATTCAATTTTCTGTGCTTTCAAGAAGGCCCTTGTATTTTTTGCAACAAGGGGTTCGAATTGCCCTTACTATAATACTGTCGTCAGATTTTGAATATGGCATCCTACATTTCAGATGAAAAGATTTAGCATTACCCCCCACATATGTCTGTGTATTAAACCTGAAATTTATATTACTGAAAGGGATGCAGCTGTCATCCCTTCAAAGAGCATGCTAAACCACTATTATATCAAAATAGCCTTCACCCTACCTATTATGCAAGCAGGGAAAATGCATGGGATCTAGCTTTTCACAATCTTTACTCAAGACAATCAGGTGAGATTAACATGGGATAGGTATAGAGTTTATAATCGAGAATTTGTCAATTTTAGTTGGTCTTTCTTTGAACAAATCTTCAAACGATCTGGCACATCTCCTTCACCACAGGAAGTAGAGAGTGACTATTCTAATTACCCGCTAGACTCTCCAACAGATCTGTGGCAGCACAGAGGATCCCCGACGACAGTGTGCCATCACAGCTGTGAATTAAACATGTTTGCAGAAAGGCCTTGTATCCAACTCCAGTCCTTAGCAAGCATAGAAGATCCCCGAGGACAGTGTGCCATCACAGCTGTGAATTAAACATTTTGCAGAAAGGCCTTGTATCCACCTCCAGTCCTTAGCAAGCACGGAAGATCCGCGAGGACAGTGTGCCATCACAGCTGTGAATTAAACATGTTTGCAGAAAGGCCTTGTATCCAACTCCAGTCCTTAGCAAACGGGCACCTCAGGGATGTTGAGTCCGAGACGTATTCTCCACCCGAGAATCTTCGTGGGTATATACTATATCCATCTTATGGATGTCTTCCCTGATCAGTGCTGGAGGCTCATTAGTCTCTCCAGTACTACAAGCCCGCAATGGTAATTCCATACCTTCTCCCGACCTAGACATTACTGGAAATCCTTCTCCACATGGTCCTTCTCCTCATCCTTCCTGGCCTCCTCCTTCTCATCCACCGAGACCTTTCTCGCATCCTTCTCCTTCTCATCGACAGAGACCTTCCTCGCCTCCTCCTCCTCCTCTACCTAATCTTAGCGGAAACGATGTTCTTAGTTCAGATAGGATGAATTGGAAGAAGACGACGGGACTGGTGTTGGCAGCGATTGCAGGGCTGCTCCAAGTAGTTGTTGTTACATACCTCCTTGTGAAGAGGAAGCAGATGCTTCGTGTAGTGGAGAAATATGAAATTTGAGAGGAAACCCACATCCAGTGTACACCTATTTCGCCTTCAAAGTTCAAAATAAGGCTTTCGGAGAGACAACAGGTGAGTTGGGTTTCTGTTAATTCGCTGCTTCAGCTCTTGAGAGTGTGTAATCTCATGAAATATATGTAAAATTGTTAGGCTATTGGGATTCTCAGCGGGCTTTTGAAGAGCATATAATCGAACCAAATGCATGTAAGAACTGTTTGAGTATTAGGGATTTATTGATCTCTGTTAAGATACAGAATGTGGCCAGTGGCTTGTAGACCGATATAACCCCGGATGGGTGGAGGGAAAAACTTGTGCATAAAGTAGTGGGTATGCTCAAACTCCCTTTTTGCCCATTCCATGTACTCTCTGTCATACTGTGCTCTATTCGTCGATTCCCTTATAGAGCTCCACTGTAATTTTTAAAAATCAGAATATACCAATCTAGAGTCTAGTGGTACCTATGATTTCTTTGTCTTACTTCGATTCGATTGTTTGTGCTTTCAAGAAGGCTCTTGTATTCTTTGCAACAAGGGGTTGGAATTACCCTTATTATGATCCTGTCATCAGATTTTGAATATGTCATCCTATATCTCAGATGAAAAGATTTGGTGGTACCTTTGATTCCTATGTTTTACTTCGATTCAATTTTTTTGTGCTTTCAAGAAGGCCCTTGTATTTTTTGCAACAAGGGGTTCGAATTGCCCTTACTATAATACTGTTGTCAGATTTTGAATATGGCATCCTATATCTCAGATGAAAAGATTTAGCATGACCCCCCACATATGTCTGTTTATTAAATCTGAAATTTATATTACTGAAAGGGATGCAGCTGTCATCCCTTCAAAGAGCATGCTAAACCACTATTATATAAAAATAGCCTTCACTCTACCTATTATGCAAGTAGGGAAAATGCATGGGATCTAGCTTTTCACAATCTTTTCTTAAGACAATCAGGTGAGATTAACATGGGATAGGTATAGAGTTTATAATAGAGAATTTGTCAATTTTGTTTGGTCTTTCTTTGAACAAATCTTCAAACGCTCTGGCACATCTCCTTCACCACAGGAAGTAGAGAGTGACTATTCTAATTACCCGCTAGACTCTCCAGACAGATCTGTGGCAGCACAGAAGATCCCCGAGGACAGTGTGCCATCACAGCTGTGAATTAAACATGTTTGCAGAAAGGCCTTGTATCCAACTCCAGTCCTTAGCAAACGGGCACCTCCAAAAAAAATGGTTGACATTTTCTGGATTTCTACAATAGCTACAATATCTATCTTTTAATCCTGTTTTATGAAGCCTTCTTTTGGTTGTAGGTGCCATGGTGTTATCCATACTTAGTAGGATAATAAATTATAATCTTTGCTTGGAAATCAGGCAATTGTAATTCATTATTATGGTTGATTTAGTCTAGTGGCGAAACATACCCACTTTGCTACTTTTGTGAGGAATCTACTTCAGTGATCTCGGAGACTTGAAAGAAAATTTCACTGGATGATGGAAGAACTGTGCCTTTTATTAACTGGATTCATAAATTCAAGGTTTCTTTTCAGTAGATGCTTTGTATCATTTATCTACTTATTCTCATCTGCAGAAACCGGAAACTCGTATTTTTGTTGCCTTTCCTTGTCCTTGGAACAAGTAGGGGAACACTATATTGTACGCATAAACATCCACACTGGAAGAGTCAAAAGACCATACTGAACACACATTTAAGTGCCTTTTTCTAACGTATATTCTATAGATCATATCCTGCCCTGCCTCATGTTGTGGTGGGATTTACATAGTCCACATGCAAAATTGTTGTGATAATCCACTGCGGATTTACATAGTCCACATGCAAAATTGTTGTGATAATCCACTGCTTTATTTTCAGCCATAGAAAGTCAAAATTTTGCCTTGTGAATTGTGTTGATTACCTTGCAAGTAAAACCACTTGCTGCTTTCTCTTTTGCAGGTTTTTCATTTTTAGCTTGATTGTTCAATGAGCCATAGTTGAACCGGACTAGAAATCAAATGCTTTGAACTCATTTCTTTCTGTCTTCAGAGGTTTGTTATGGGACATTCTATTTTTGTTTGATCTTGTTGTTTGAAAAGAAAATGCTAATTTGAATTGATAGTGTGCTTTCTTGCTTCCAGTAAGTGGTTTCTTAACTTTCACAAGAATGTTTGCAGTCTATACAGTAATTTTGTTTAGAAAATGTTAAAAATCAGTCACCAACTTGGGTGAAATGGTATTTATAACAAAAAGATAAATTCCATCCCTTGGATGAAATAAAGATTGATTGAAACTTAATTGTCTGTAACAGAGCTAAATAGAGCATAAAGAGGGTTCTATAAAAGAATTAATAATAATAATAATAATGATTTTAATATACATAACTATTGGACGAAGAGATTTGATAACAGTATATATATTAATCAATTTATTCTATCAGTCACAGGTCAAATATCAATCAAGTTTCAACTTATTTCTTTTGACTCGGGCATGTCTAGGTTATCAGTATGATTGTCATCAGATTTAAGGATGGAGATTTACCATGTCTGTGGTCATTCACACTTGTTTAACCCCTATAATAACTTCTTGGTTTGATAAATTGTCCACTCAATTGGGCTAAATGCAGCTCACAACTAAAACTTTATATCCAAAATTTGGTTCAACTTAATATCTGTAACGGAGCTAAATTGAGCATAAATATGGTTCTATAAATAAATAGATAAAATATTCATTTTAATTTTAATTATCAGTGGAAA
Organism: Picea engelmannii; assembly: GCA_009831015.1. Taxonomy (NCBI): domain Eukaryota; kingdom Viridiplantae; phylum Streptophyta; class Pinopsida; order Pinales; family Pinaceae; genus Picea; species Picea engelmannii. Next base: position 4,908 of record WSFP011261356.1, on the reverse strand, counting down.
GACGTGACTATTGGACGAAGAGACTCAATGACACTATAAACATAACCTCATCCTATTCTAACAATCACAGTTTATGTATCAATCAAGTTTTTAATGTTTGTCTTATAAGTTGGGCCTGGCAAAAAGGTACTTATGAGATGTTTATAAGTTTTCCATAAAAGGTATAGATCGCTGAGCATTGTTTTTCAACTATCCCAAACTTTATCATTTGACTTTAAGGTTATGATATTATGTATCTGCCAAAATCATAAAGATAGGTCTTTTTTAGAAATGTATCATATATTACGTCATGGAATAAATGGTTACACCATAAAACAAAGAGAGTTACAGCAAATCCTCCAGCCATGGCACATTTGTTACAGATCTGGGCGCACCCTGCAGTTGCAGCAGTAGTCTGTACAGCCTCTTTTAGGGTGCAGTCTTCTGTCCTGTATGGTGCATTGATTATGGAAGACAGTTCTGTGTTATAGAGGGACTACAGTGCTAATTTTAGTAGTTTGCTTTCCCAGTTTTAGGAAAATTAGTTTTTCCAGAATTAGTTGTTTTTCTATTTTTGAGTTGACATTTTCAGATCTAGGGAAGTTCTGTTTTTTGATTGCTTTTCTCTAGCTTTAAATAAAGCACACAAGGGAAACTTGCTCTTAATGAGAGTGCACAGATCTCAAGGAGGTTATTCTTCTTGCTGGAGTGCTCCATTACAGAGAGTTTCTTCATGTAGGTTGAGGGTGCTAATCCCAAGGCCAGAAATAGATCAAGGGTTGGATCTGCTTTTATTGTAAACCCTAGATGACCTTGTTGATGATCGTAGAACACTTCGGTGACTCTTGCAACTCTTTGCTTGAATCCATGCCTTATCACTTTGAGGCGTCCACCTATTTATATGAGTTCGTTTTTCCTGATGAAGCTCGTTTCATTCTGAGGTGGACCCAAGTGCCATTGAGCCAACTTGCTCATCTTTGGTGACTTGTTTTCCAATCATTCTGTCGCATCATTCCAAACCATGTTGTGTCTGTCGAGGTCGTCCCAAGCCTGCCTAGGTCGTCCCGTCTCCTCGATTGTTCCATTTGATTGTGCCCAACTGTGCCCAGCTACGCCTAAGTGGGCCAATACGTTCGATTCATGTCAATTTGTTTGAAGGCAACTTTGTCCACCTGTCTTGGTTGGCCTAGTCATCCCAAGTTCGCTCGACTCGTTTGAGTCTGCATGACTACGCCCGATCTGTCCAAGGCAATTCGGTTGGGCCCAAGTCTGCCCAAGGTGTCTGGTGAATCTGCGCCCAATGGATTTCCCAAGGTAGATACCCAATGAGTGCAACCCACAGTTGCGGTCCATGACAACCCCTAAATGTGGACCACCTAACTCCATCGATTTGTAGAAGTCTAGGCACCCAAATCATCAAGCCTTTTAAGCCAACTTCTCCATTCGTCATTCCAAATGCATGCTGTGGACGAGGCTACTTGCAGGAACCTCCTTTCCTCAGCCCTTGCCCTACACACTTGGATGAAATGTCCTCTTCACCCAATCAATGAGATCTCCTCACTCTATGTGTGACACAAGCACATGAGCAAAGAGTCCTCCTTTGCTCCAATGTACTTTCTATGTGTCTCATCCTCTCACCTAGGCTGCCTTTTATAACGTTGAGTTAACCCTAAATCCAAAACCCTATATCTCCTAAAGTGATCAAGGGATGAGATAAGATCTCCCCTTCACTTTAGATCTAATGGCTAAGATTTAATCAACTCACTTAAGATACTATGCTAAAAACTTAGGCATTTAACTTAATTAAACTCACATTAATTAAAAGGTCATTCACTTTAATAATTAACTCATAAAGTGAATTTCCTAAGGTTTTGAGAGGCATTACAGATGACTTCCACATGCTAGATACCAAGCCAATGTGGAAGTACTTGTCCAATGCTAAATATATCAACACCTCTTTGTCCAACAGTCAACTTTGTCATCAATGCCTCTATCTATTGATGCTTCTTGCTACAGTGGTTGCAATCTAACCCGTCACTACTATGGTTGGCTTCTACAAATGTGGCAATCCAACCTTCGTCAAGAAAATTTCCTAATCGTCCAAGTGTTGCATCTCTAGGCCTATTGTCATGTCCATACTTCAACCAACTTGTCATGCTTCTGCACATTGATGTCCTCCCAAGTCTTGAACTAGTTGGGTAGCTAGTCCAACCATCACATCCAATCCATGAGAATGCACTTCCCAATGCCCAAAACAGTCTTTTCCATATGCATTGTGGTCATCCTATACAACCTTAATGGACCAAGGAAAAGTCACGATCTTTCCCCACAACTTGTCAACTCACCTCTTCCAACCTAACATTCTATTGTTTTCTTCGAACTAAGGCAATGTCACCACCTTCCCTTCACAGTGTTAAGCCATCTTCGTAAAAGAATTTTCCAACACACCTTCTCCATAGGTGCAGTAGGCTCCACTACTTGCTCCTAGGAAGTAAGCTTGCTCATGGCTCATTAGATAAAAGAGGATGGCTAGGAGTTGCTAAGGTTGCTTACAACCATGGTATCCAACTTGTGCCTCGTGCGGAGGTAATTCAAAACTGCCTCTGTCTTCAACGATGTGCAACCCAATCCTTCTAATTGGTTTGCGGTTAGCTCATAATCATAGATTCCCCATAGCTAACCTACAAAACTCCACAATGGCAAGTGCATCTCATTTAGAGAATCCCCTGTCTCCTACATTGTCCGCATCCAATCAAGAGTCTCTGTGGGCAAGTGCCTCCATGCACTGCTTGGACCCGAGACGTCCATCTGGCTTGCCTCATCTTGTGGGAAACAAAGTACTTCCTGATGTGTTCCCTTGCCAACGACCTCTGTAATCGTTGTTGGTGCAAGCTTTGTCTTGCCCCTAACGCCCTGCTTGTGGTTCTTCAAGGTGCACAATCATTCAGTCTTCTCCAACTTTCAAAGGTGTGGAACGAACCGATCTTGCTACTAGCTTCATTGCTGAGTTGACTAGCTTGAATGCATCCATGTTGCTCTCATGCATACAATGAAGTGACGTAGCAGTCCGTTCACTTACAAAACTATGGGTTGCCCAACGTCCATCAAGGTTGCCACCTTCAGCCTACTTATAGTTGCATCCACAAAATAAAGACCATTCATACCTTCATCTTGTGACCCATGTCCATGCCTTGCTACCATAAACTTGCCTAGACCTTCTGTCAAGGTGCCCAGACCTTCCAACATTTCCTTTGAAGGCTATTGCACATGGGTTGCCATTGCTAAAGGTTGCAAGCTTCTTCTTTATTGTTGGTTGCACTTGGTCTTCTTCTAAGTCACCCAACTTTTCCTTTGAAGGACAATCTATTGCAAAGTGATTTTGGTAACAAAGAAAGAAACCAACAGTCTTACCTTTGCACTTAGGTAATCTGGGTTGCTTCCCTGTCTCAATGTTGTCGTCGTCTTGGGCATCCTCCTTTCTGAGTGATCCCAACCCAGGAAACATCCCAGTCTTTGCTTGGTTTGTCAATTCCTTTAATTTGTGAACCCAAGCTTTTGTTCATGAATTGCCATACTCCAACTTCACCACATGAGCCTAGTACAAGTGTTGGATCTCTTGATCCCACTTTTCCAAGTTCCTGGTCACAACTTCCATCTTGGTCTTCCATGACTCTTCCTCGGTACCATCCATGCTGCAACTCATGAACAAGTCGACTTCCTAAGCACATTGAAAAGTCTGCCCAAGTCTCAAGACTTGGGTCGCCTTACTGCCTCAAGCCTAAGCCTATAACACACCTGAGACAACAAGAGCCTTCACCATTCTTCAAACAATCGTCTTGGCTGCTTGTTGCACAAGGCACAAAGTCTACGATCTTACCAGCCTCCAAGCTAATCCGCTGTCAAATGTCAAACATGTCCCAAATTCCGTGACTTCTGTTGTTCCTGAGTTTATACTTTAAGGCTCTAAAGTATACCGTCAAGGCATCCGAAAAGGTAGAGATAATTAGTGGGTAAAAAGACTATTTTAATGATAAGTGAGATCATAGTTGGTTCCTTAATTGTCTCTGTCTAGCTTCCCATTGTTCTTGGATGCTAATATCCCTTTCAATTGCAGCCCTTGAACGTTCAAGTTCTACCCGTGTATTTGCTGTTTGTAACGTGGTATTTGTTACCCCCGATATCTAGGGATATCTGGGAGATCATGTCTCGAGGCCCACAAGTCCTAGACATGGAGTACCGAGAGCAGGATTGACCTGAGCATGGCCCTGGAGGGCCCATCTTTCTTCTTCTTCGCCAGATTTGTCCTGTCAGCAGCAACAACTTTCATCACCATCGGCTTGGACTTGCATCAGAGAGGACTCTTGCTCCATGAGGTAATTGGTCCAAGGTATCATGGTATGTGTCATGTTTGATCGTTATAACCCTCTTATATATGCATCAGGTTCCTTTCATTTCTGATGACTGCTTGGATATTACACTAATCCACTTGACCATTGTTGGGGTGATTGATGGGGTGACTTAGCAAGCTGATGTTCATGGGTTTTGGTTAGCCACCAAGGGGGATTTGTAGAGCCATCGTCCGCTCCCACCATTTTAACTTTTTACATCTTATCTCCCACACATCCATCCCATTCCCCTAGTCCGACCATTAGGATGACCTTTGAGGGGTACACTTTGTCTTGTGGGAAGAAGGGGCTAAAGGCCCAGGGGGTAAAAGCAGCTGGTAAAAGATAAAAGCCATAGGAAATAAAACCTAGAGATGCTTCGCCCAGGGGATCCCCAAGAAGGCAATAAAAAGCCTCTCGATACAAAACTTAAGGGACCCTAAGAAAAATAATAAAACAAGACCTAACCAAGAGGATGGGAGGTCTCATCACGAGCCGACCCATTATGTTCATAGGTATCCAGCAGTATGACGTTGCCATTATC